>PVKZ01001470.1:8493-147762 GCA_004027375.1 Macroglossus sobrinus | reverse complement strand
CTGCTGCCTTCCTTGAATGCAGCGAAAGCCCAATGCTTTCTCTCGTTCAGCCTTGCCCAGGGTTGGCCTGTGAGGTGCACAGAGGGCAATGTTGTCAGGTAACTAGTATTACCAAAGGCCTTCAATGGTTTGCTGGTGCTTTAGTGAGTAAAGGACACTTGGTAACACTTTTCAGCTGCTAAGTTGGTTTGTGTTCTTTCCTTTTGCTAATAGTCTTCAGCCTTGGTTTGTGCGCCTCTGTGTGGGTGTTTCAAATCTCAGGTTTAGATTTCCTTTAGGAGGGAATCTTGTCACTTTTATTTCTTTTTCAAGTCTATTCTTAGGGAAAATAGTTTTTTTTTATGCCTGAATTCAGTAAGAATTTGGGTAGCATGTTAGTCAAGATCTTCATATAGACTACATTAATAAAAACTGGTATATGCCCAAAGCTAGTCAAATAATTAAATTATACTAACATTGTATCAGACGGAGTGACCTGAACCTCCACTGAGAAGCAGCTGTGTGTCCATGACACACACTTCTGCCACTTCATCTGTGTTTTTACATGTAAAATTTAAAGAGGTCCATCTAATATTTTTTATAATAATTATTAAGATTCAAAGACTTCTTTAAAATTAGAAGTTATCTACTATATAAGTCGAACTACTCAGAAATTTTTGAGCGTGTTTTAAGCTTTTAAAACTTTTTTTACAGTTTATGTAACTTTCTTAACCTGTTTGATTGCATTTGGGGAGAATTTTTGAGAAACTTCAGTTGCTTTTACTATCAGTGTGCTGCCACGTGGTTAGATCATAGCGTCACTCAGACCACTAACATATCACTGTGTGTGATGGAAAAGGGTGTCCCAACATTCCAGTTAAGCTTCCCATCTCTTCCGCTGGGAGCGTCAACCCCCTTCCCCCAAATCAGGTCAAGCTGTTTCAACTACTTGAACTCATTTTTAGTTGTTCCTAAAAGAGATCTATACTGTCACTGTCTATTAATGGATTTCAAAATCAAAGTCTCAATATTTAGAGAGCAAACCTCTAAGCTCAGCAGTCTTTGGCCTTGAAAAATGAATCGATAGCTGAAAACCTAATGCAAATTTAGTTTTTTGAATCTGGTTCTTATTTTCTGGGATGGGAGATGTATATTTAGAAAATCATTCACAGAAGCAGTGCCATTGCAGACAAGTTGAAAGCGTTCCAGAAAACTAGCAAAGACACTTTGAAAAATTCCCAGTATATTTCCTATCCCAGTAAATAATTAAAACTAAAATACACGGACATCCACCCATACATAGATTATTAAGTTCTTATATATAGTCAGGTAATGAAATTACACTTGCATTGTATACATCTCTTCCTGAGACTGAACTGAGCAAACACTAGTTCTGGTTGGTCCAGGGATTATAGTTGCTGCTGAGGGGTTAAATGCATGAAGCCTTGAGCTGGGAGTCAGAAGCACTGGTGATGCTGGATCTTGACATGCCAGTCCTATGAGACCAAAAGAGGGTCTGCAGGCTCCTTGGAGTGATTTTATGCTGACAGATTCTGTGCTTCTTTCGATGCCTGCTTGGTACATTTTTTTTTCCTGATATCATGAAAGCTTCTGGTATAATTGGAATACCCAGAGCTATAATAGAGTTGGGGGAAGCAACTAAAATAGCAGATAAGCCTTTACAAGTATAGACATTCAGATATGGCTGGAAGTAGATATCGAAGGGGTTTGATTCCCTAAAAACATGCATAATTTTGATATTTAAAAAATGAAAATCTTAAAACAATATGGGCTGGAAGAGTGTCTGTCCAGAGCCAAGAAAGCTTGCTTTCTAGTGGTGGGACCTGTTTCAAGCAGTTGCTCTTCCAGGCTTTGGCATGACAGACAGTGACTAGGCAAGGACCCTTCTGATGCTGGCAGTTTGGCCGACCTTGTGGCAGCCAGAGCTTCTGCTGAGAAGCCATCATTTCGTCAGCTGTCATGAACTCTTTCTCCCCACCTTCTCGAGAGAGGCCGAGGTAGAGAGACACCATTCCGGAATCTTACCCTCTTGTCCCAAGAAAGGTTGCTCAACACTTTTGCCTCGGTGGGTCAACATGGAGTCACTTTGGCCAGAGCCTGCAAACGATGACCCACGTTCTGATTGTCTGAATCAGCTCCCCGTTCCCCGACCTCGCATTTCAGTTGCTTCACTGATCCATCCCGGAGGCTTTCTTAGTGGTCGGCAGTGGCTCCACGACTTTAAAAACCTGGGGATGTCCATGTGACTGCGTGTGCATACGGCCTCCCTGAGAAATACTGCAAGCACTTGGAGGGACAGTCTGCACCAAATGACAGAGCAGAGTGAAGAGCTGCTCTGCTTCATGGAAAACTGGGATCAAAACAATCTGGTCAGAAACTATTCAGCTGGTAGAGCATGCCTTTTCTGCTTTCTTTTTCTCTGAGATCGATTTCTGAGGGAGCGTCACACACACACACACACACACACACACACACACACATATATCCTATATATATGTCTATACATATATATGTATGTATTATTAGGAATAACAGCATGAATGATCGTATTTATATTCCTGAAGACTTTTCTTGTTCAGTATCAACTGAACATTTGATTTTCTGTGACGTACCCAGGAAAGGTATTTGTGAATGCGTGTGCACACACACACATGTGGATGCCTGGGAGAGATGAGTATGAAAGGTTGTTTGACATTTTTTAAATTCATGGAGGCTGTGCACTGTAGGCAGGGAAGCAGGATTCGAAGCAGAAATGATTACTGAGGGTGGCCGTGTTCATTTCTGTGACAGCCTAATGGGCATTCAGCAACGGTTTCAAGTTGAAATTAAGGTCCGTGGTGCCTCTGTGTACTTCATCTGTAGAAAAAATGGCTGTGTTAAATTAGCTTATGCCAGATCATGCCGCTGTAACAAATAGTCCCCCAAATCATAGTGTCATAAAACAACAGAGCTCATTTCTTGCTCACAATCCATATCAGCCGCTGGTCTTCTGTGGCTTTGTTCCCTGTGTCATTAGAGATAGCCTCTGAGTCGTGGTGGTCTCATGGTAAAACAGAAAGAGCAGAAAAACTGGCAGAACTGGGTGACAGCTTTTGCAGAGTTTTGCTTGAAACCAGCATGCGTTATTTCTGCTCACATGTCATTGGCCAGAGCAGGTGATATGGCCAAGCTGGACCGACATCAATGGGATGCAAAGACTATGCCTCCCTCCCAGCTGGAGGAGGACTGAAAATTACACAGAAGGGCGGGGAGCCACTGGGAACGTACAAGGAAAACAATGTGTGTGTGTATGTTTTTATTATAAATTTAATAATTAAAGAAATTAGTAAATAACACATTAAATATATGTTTATATGTGTTACATATTATAACATAGGGAAGCATGTTTTTATATATTATAAAAATAATTTTATATAAATATTAAAATTTTATATAAATCATTTTTAGCATAATTGAGAAAACATCTTTATTTTTATATAAATCACTCTCTATCATCTTTATATATGATTTTCCCAAGCACGCTGTAAAGAATGCTTTCAAACAACCCTTGAGTGACTAGGAATAGACCTACTCCTTAGGTGTAGAATTTGCTTGATCCTTTTGCAGTAATAGAAATGATTTTCAAGTGACTGGATTTGCTGTGAATCCAGCTTGCAGATGATATTACAAGTCCTGGGGAATAAGACTGACCTTAAGAATTGGTGATGGAACAATACGTCTCAGCATGTCTGCAATTCTTGCTTTCCAGAAAGTAGTACAGATCATCACAGCTATGAATCTGTTTTAACTGAGTGCAATTCAGTGTCACAGGGACATAGACACCTCCTGGATGTCTTTCTTCTACAGATATTTATCAGCCGACAGGAAGCTATTTTGCTACACAAGCAAGGAAAAACTTGCCCTAGGTTATGGGGAGCTAAAATGAGTGTTTATTCGTTTTCCGTTTATTTGAAAATGCAGGGTTTAATAATTTTAAATCTACTTTAAATCGCCTGTATTTTAACTCCTGTTAGTGACTAAGAATGTCATGGAAGGAAAATGTTATGCTCAGTAGGAAGAAAATTCTACTTTTATACATTTAAGACTTAAACCTTTTTACATCGCAATGAACTTATTATGTAAATTACAGAGCACAGAACAATGTAGCCTGGTGCCGTGACATGGGACCTAAATCAATGTCTGTTACGGTGACAAAACTTGCTGCTCCATCCCGCGCCCATGATAAAGGTTACAAAGCCATCCCCGGGAGAAGGATCGTGGTGTGACATGCGGGTCTACGTGGCGTTAATGGTCGCAGGATTGATGGCCTGTATTGATTTGAACCCAACTGGCTTTGCGTTTGGCCACGTAAATACACATTCACACACAGGGGCTTCGCTGGAGAATTTCCATCCGAAGACCAAGGGGTCATTGTCTTAAGTCTTAAGTTAGTAATGAAGCTAACTCAGCTGTGTAAATCATCCTAAGCCAACAGCTGTGAGCCTGTTGAAATGTTAATACCTGTGATATACTTTAATGGTGATAATTGCATCCACTGCAGGCATCTTGTGGTGGATGAGTCATCCAGAACATTTCAGAACCAGGGTACCCACCGTGTTAGCCAGTTTAAGTGAATAAACAAAGCACTGTTCTTTAGCCTGCTCATGTAATCACGTGGAGATCTGTGAATTCTGCTTTTCGTGAATTCTTCTAATGAGCATTGAAGGAAGACCAACTTAAATTGGAGCTAGTTTGTCCACTGAAATTCAGGGAGATTAGTAAGGACAACGCGCGCGTGCGCGCGCACACACACACACACACACATACACACACACACACAATGATTTTATAAACTTTCCACAGTAGGCCAGGTTTCTCCTAGCCAACTCGTTTTCTGGTAAAAATAAAATTTAATTTGACCCTAATTTGAATTTTTGGCCATTTAGAAAGAATAGTATTTCTTCGGGTTAGCTATGGAAAAAGTAATTGCAATACCAAGATTAACGTAAACTTAAACGGACCTGAAATGCTTAGCTAGGAGAACATGCTGTTCCCAGGTGCTCTAAAAACACCAATTTTGAAATTCACTGAGACCGTAACACGAGAGCAACCTGGGCAGCGAATTCGCTGTGCTCAATGTAACTCCTTATGTGACTGAGGCCCTTGGTATACCTGACTGTCCCCAAACATCACTAAACGGTGTGTTTCTTTAAAGAAACAGCCTGTGAAACTCGTTTAAGTCACACAGACTTCCAGCCTTCTCCGTCATCCATCTGCACTGGTGTCCTACTGAACCGTACACTATTCAAAAATTGAGGATGTAAAAAATAGGCATTATTTTCAAAACAAATTAAATGTACCATTTTGCCAACAACATCATTACATGGGGAAATGGTCACAATGTATTATTAAGTGAAGAAGTCATCAACCAAAGATATTACCATATTACCATTCTGACAAATAAGATATATGTGTTATTTATTATGTGTTAGTAATGAGACAAGAATCGACATGGTTCCTTCATCATGCCTTTATGTGTTTCTTGTACATTCTCACCCCCTGAGCATGTGTAATTAAGAAACATGATAATACCTTTTCATACCAGAGTTGCGGGTTGTGGTCAGTCTCCACTGCGACCTTCTCTCATGCTCACCGATGTGTGCCTGTCTGGGGTCGCCAGTGAGACAGCCCCCTCCACCATGTCTGCCTCCAGACAGAGGTCACATTATGTCCTAGATGTGTACAAAAGGCAACTGAGGCAAAACAAGTGACTTTCTCTCCAGTAGAATCACAGCTACGTGGCAGGAGAATGTGACTAGCACCAAACTATCCTCTGGATTTGGGGAGCAAAAAAGATTTGCTTGGTTTTCATGCAGATTAAGCTACCAATTGAAAAAAAAAACGAATATCTCTCTTTGCAACCAGTCGATTTCAGCTCCCAAACAACTGTTGACTTAAGATAGCAAAGATCTTTGGTCCCCATAGACTAAGGAGTGTGGGGCACCCTGAAGGAGCACATCGTCCCTGGGTGAGTGGTGGTGATAGGGCTGAGGAGTGTGACTGGGACACTGAGGGGTGTCGGCCCCCCCGTAAACCATATAGAGAGGTGCTCTTATCTGACTGTCCTCAGTCACATAAGGGCCTCAGTCACATAAGGAAGGAGTTGAGCAAGCAAAAAAAAGGTACCGTCCAGAGTAAAACAGAAATGATTTTTACATATAATAATTTAAAAATTTTTTATT
This sequence comes from Macroglossus sobrinus, assembly GCA_004027375.1. Lineage (NCBI taxonomy): Eukaryota > Metazoa > Chordata > Mammalia > Chiroptera > Pteropodidae > Macroglossus > Macroglossus sobrinus. The sequence continues at coordinate 141,541 of PVKZ01001470.1, read as the reverse complement.
GAAATCTTATCATGATTCCGAGCCAAATAGGTTGAGTTGTCTCCAGTGTCACACTGCTATGACCGGGGTGGAGGTGTGGGGCTGACCCATTCTAGGACAGCCCCTGGTGCCACCCCACACTTCGGTGTCTGCAGGAGGCTTGCTGCAGGTGGATACTTCTTCTTGTAGCCCCGGGGCTGCTACAGGGGCAGGTATGGGTTGCAAATGCAGAGCAAATAAAACTGTCAGAATGTGATTTTAATGACCCTTAAAGCTTTCACATAATATTATGCTGGCTAGCATGAGCACAGTAAAAGTGAGGTTTTTCATCCCCTCCTCCAATGTCATTTAAATCTTATTAGGTACATCTTTGTGAAATGACGATACTGGCAATAATGATTCCTTTTTAATTCTCTAATTATTTGGCCACTGCAAGAGTCATATACCCTGGGGGAAATATTAACATTTGGCCAGTAGGTTTTAGTAGAAGCTGCGAGAAAACAGCAGAATTGGAAGGCTGCTTTTTTTTTTTTCTTTTTCCTCCAATTAAACTTGATGGGCAGAGTCAAATTTGATAGTGGTTAATTATGCCAGATTATTGTGTTTGTTTGCTTTGTCACTAGGTGGTAAACAAGAGTTCGTTTTGCCCTTAAATTGAGATATCGAGGTGTTGAGCCTACAGCTGGAGCAGGGCGATGCGTTTAAGAAACATTTCATAAATAGACTAGCACGTCGGGTGTGGGGAATGATGACGAGAAGCTGAGGCCATGGCTGAGGTGTGACTTCTTCTCATTTATCATTTACTAATTGCAGTTTTTATTATCATCTGACTCTGAGAATGAAAGGTGAAATGCCTACCTGTTAAAATATTAGTTTGTGGACGGGTTTAATTTAGCTAAGTTCTGGTTAAGATTTGATTATTCGTGTTTATGTATCGGTAGGATATTAGTTCATTATTGATATTGCTCTTATAAAAAAAAAATTAAATGAAGTACTTTAAATGAAATCGCTCAGGCTCACCTGAGCCCTATTCCACTGGCCAAGCCCAGTCTTCAGTTCTCAAAAGGAGTTTTCCAGTAGGGACTCCTGCTTTCCCACCACCCCCTCAGCTCACTGTCCCTCTGACTCCAGGGTCTGAGCCGCCCCCGCCCCGCCCGCAGGCTGGTGGAGTCTGCACCTCCTCATGAGCTCACTTCCCACTCTCCTTTGAGCTTTCTGTGTTATAAAGACCCTGCCTTTCAGGTCTCCGCCATTTATTCTTTACGATCTGTGTCTCTCTCTGGGACTCTCCTGCTTAATGCTACAGTTCCATAGTGGCAAAAGGAATAATGTAATAGAAAAGGACATACTGTTCATGTAGTACTAACAGACAATTCAGAACCCTGTCCTTCACAAAGAACTGCTCACTCAAAATTAAGTAGAGTGTCTCTAGGAATGAGATGGTTCCTCATTACTGACCACTGTATTGTATTGAACTAGAAAGCAAATCTGAAGCTTGAAAATTTTGAAGGCAGTGGCCTATCTGTGACTCAGTAGAAACTCACACATTTTCTATATGTGACAGTCAGAATGTGCATTTCCTACTACCCCAGAAATACATGTCGATTTTCAAAGCAAAAGCTTTCACATAAAGACTCTCAAATGAGTACTAAATAGGACTTTTGAGCCATATGGTAATTTCCCTTCCAAAGGGAAATCCCGAGTTGGCCAGTTTGGTACAACTCAGATGAAGGTCTGGAACTTCACTGGGGGTGCCACAGACACACCTCCTGGTAGATGCAGTCCAGAGCTTTCATTTCCAACCTGGCACCCGGGGTATTTCTGAATAATGCATACATGGCAGGTGTGAGTACATATTAGGTCTGTGCTGGTAGCAATTATGTCGGAGATAAAGTTCAAGATTTAGAAATTGTCGGTCACTGGAATGAGAGTGGATTAGGGGATGCCAAAAACAGTGGGCACTCCGGGACAGAAGCCACCACAGGCTCTGTTTCCCTGAATTTAACGACCAATCTCAGTCCACATCCAATCAGATCAGTGGGATGGGAATGTGGGTTTTGCTCTTCCTTTTGGGGCCTGTGCAAGATCTGGCCTTTGGTCTGTTTTCCTAACACATGCCAGAGAATTGTTCCATTAAACATTGTGCTAAACAGACTTTCAACATAGGTGTACGGGCTCAGACCCAACGCTGATGTTCGCATGGGTCGCTTTATGCAGTGGTACCCAAAACTGCCTGTAGTCTCCAGCTTTGGCTGTGAGGAGAAATGAATGTCAGTGTGCATGGCAATGCACTGTCTGGACCAGGCTCCATCCCAACAGCAGAGGAAGGAGCCCGTTGTGATAAGCTGTGCAATTTCTTTTGGAGAAACTGGACTTCTGACAGATGAACTTCTTTTCCCTTCCAATGGTATTTATCTAACAGAGCTGTGGCTGGGAAGTGGTCCAGGTTTCACAAGGTCAAAAAGTGACCCGGTTCACATACCGCAGACTCCTCTCATCCCCCGCCACGGCTTCTCCAGGCAGGTGGTCTCGTGTGCTGTGGGGACGTCCACATCGAAAACGGTTCACCCAGAGGACATATCGACCTCTTTTGTTTGACCCTCAAAGGTTCTAGAAGCACCATCGAACTCACGATTCAGTTCCGGATAAGAGCCTTTGCTTTTCCAGGCTCTGCTCTGCAGCTTGAAGTCATTCTAATCTGCTTGATGAGTGAACATCTTGTTATAAGGCATTGGGAATTAAAGCCATTAGTAAGATGAAAGCAATCGTAATACGCTGGATTTTTATAATAGCTTTCTTCATGAGAAAATAGATTTACATAGACTCCCCAGTTGCAGTCTTTCTTTCATGATCCCAAGGGTAAAAGGATAAAGGAATGTTAATAAATATTTTTAGCCTTATCTCTGAAAAGAAAAAATTTTTAAACGATTATCAGGAACTATTTCCTGCTTCTCCCTAGTCCCCTGGTTCCCTGGTATATAAATAAAGATGTTTTTTCCCTGCCTAAAACTCAGCCTTTGTGTTCTTTAATCTTCGGGTTTGTTATTATCCAAATACCTATAGACTGACATTGAAGATAATCTTAGCAGACACATAGCAGGCACTTTTGTGATATCTGCTCATTTTATGCCATTTCTGGGGAGGCTATTTCTACAGACTTACCTGAGAACAATTTCGCTTTGTAACGACTTGCACAGTGCTCACCAGTTGCTCCTTGGCTGAGAAGGTAGAGTACTGGGGTGTGGCCTTAGGACTCATGCGTTCCCCCTTCTTATATTTTTCAGAAATTGAGGCGAAGGAGGCTTGTGACTGGCTCCGTGCAGCTGGGTTCCCGCAGTACGCTCAGTTATACGAGGGTAGGTCGGTCTTCCTTTCATTTTTTTTTTTTTAATTAAGTTTATTGGGGTAACATTGGTTAATACAATGATATAATTTTCAGGTGTACATTATCATTTGACATCTGTATATTCCATTGTGTGTTTACCACCCCAAATTCAGTTTCCTTCAGCTACCATATATTTGATCCCCTTTACCCACTTCACCCTTCCCCTACCCCCCTATATTTGACCCCCTTTACTCTATCTACCACCCCTCTTTCCCCACCCCCTGCCCTCTGGTAACCACTAGTCTATAGTTCATGTCCGTGAGTCTCTGTTTGTTTTGTTCATTTGTTGCTTTTAGGTTTTTTTACATCCCACATAGAAGTGATACCATGTGATTTTTCAACTTTTTCTGTCTGGCTTATTTCACTGAGCATGATTATCTTGAGGTCCATCCATGTTGAGAACTGTATTTATCCTGTGGTATGTTTTGACTCCCAAGGCTTTTCTCAACTTTTTTTTTTTTTCGCCATCTCTTTCCCTCGGCTTTGCAATGACCAGGGCTCATGCTGATGCCAGCGTGGGAATGAGTGTTGCTTCCCATGCTGGCTTTGCTTTCTGTGCCTCGCTTTCTGCTTCTCATGTCTTGACCACTGGTCCCTACTCCATCATTTCCTTCCGTGTTCTGCCACCGCCAGCTTTTCCGCATTTCCTTCCTTAACGTTTTTCTTGTTTTTTTTTTCTTCACTACCCTCAGTTTTCTTGAAAGTACAATAAATTCGTTGTTAATCAATTTCCTGAAAATCATAAAGCTAATTGTCTTGAGATTTTCTTCAGTTCTGTTTATATGAAAATTTTAAGATATAATATGGATCGGATGTTATTTTGGGGGATGCAAATAAGGTGCTTTTATTGCCAGTATTGTAGTTTCTTTCATCGGCAGGTCATAAACTTAACTCACCTACATCTTATTTATACCTTAAGTTATAGCCAAGGCTCCTAACGTCTTCTCGGATAGTATGTACGTATAGTAAATTAGTCAGAATCCCAACAGTAAGCAGATGGCAATAACATTTATGTAGGATGGACAGAATCAGCAAAATTAACTCACATTCACTGGCTAATCTCATTCACTCAGAGCCTTTGTTTTATAGTTTAAAACAAAATAAAACAAAATACTTATTCTACTTTTCTCACTGAAATTTTGTGAAGATAAAGAAAAGCTTATCTCTGAATGAGCTTCAAAGTCTAGAAACTCTGATAGAGTTTTCATAGGTCATTTTAGAAAAGGAGGAAGTCTTAGAGTTTTGCTCTAAGCAACCCTCCCCCCACTGCCCCCACCACCAATTTGCTGAAAGAGAGAGGCCCATAAGAGTTAAGTGACTTGTTCAAGGTTAAAAGTGAGAAGACTCAAAACAAAATTAAAATCACAATCTCTTGAGACTTAATGCAGTATATTATCTACTATAATGTGCGCTCTCTTTACAAACTCAAAATACTGGGCTATTTAAATGTGAAGTGTCCGTAAATGGATAAAAAGTAAAGATAACCTCATTTTAAAAAAGGTGCCTGTCAGATTGCGTTTAAGCCATATTCATTGAATAAATGTAATAAGGATAAGAGCAAATATTGCATAGAGCTGACAATGTACCGGGTACTGTTGTAACCACTTCACGTAATTCATTTAATATTCACAGCACTATATGGTGATAATTAAAATTATCACCCACCATGGAAAAAAGTCATGACAGTGGAATTTTTTCTTCTCTTTGGATAGAGTCAGCTAGTCCAGTATTTTGCTTATACTCTAAGGTGATTCAGGATTTTGCTACAAAAGGAAAAAACATTTGAGTCCATTGAGCTTCAAGTATTTTTAGAAATTTCCTCTCTGAAGGAAACAAATACTCTGCCAAACTGAATATTTCATGAAAGGTTAGAAGAGACTCAGAGACCTACGCCTTGGGGGAATGGCAAGGTGACAAAAGGCTCCGGTCCATTCAAATGCCTCAATAACGATGGGCAATGACAAGGCAGGCTCAACCTTATCCAGGACTAAGCACTTGATTATCCTCACAGTTCACTGTTTCTTTTCTGTCTTCAAAGAACTTATTGTGATAAAAAGAAGACTGCCTGCCATCTTTACCATTACAACACTCTCCCTATCAGTGGGGAGTAATTGCTGTTAAGATCAGTCATTTGTACAGAAACACATGGCCTGAAGACATGGGTGTCCATTCAGATAAAACAAGGCACACAAATCCCTTTGTTTCTGTTCATCTCTCTTTCAGATTCACAATTTCCCATCAACATTTTGGCAGTCAAGAACGATCATGATTTTCTCGAAAGGGACCTTGTAGAACCTCTTTACAGGTAAATCATGTGAAGCATTTCTGTTTGTCTGTTTTTTTTTTTTTTCAATTGTTCAGTCTCCAATAGGCATCACGATATTGAGTGGTGAGTTTAACAATTCAGTAAATATTTATTGAGTGTCTACTATGTGCCAGGCATGGGTCCAGGATCTAGTACACTACAGTGAGCATGATTGGTCCCTCATTTCGTGGAGCTTAAATCTTAGTCTGAGGCTTCTGAAAATAGATTGGGAAAGAAAAAGAGAGTGAGAGAAAAAGAGAGGGAAAAGGAGAGGTTATCTCAGAGAGTGTTTAATACTACGAAAACAGGGTGAAGATAGAGACAGTGACCAGGGCTGGAGATGGGTTACTAGGAGTAGGCAGGAAAAGTGGTCATGGAAGGCCTGAAAATCTCCACAAGCATGTCGGACTTGGCTGCATTTTTTGCAAAGTCGAGTGATTATATCAGAAAACTGGAATATGTAAGCTCAAGTAATTCTATTGGAATATTTAAGCCTTTGCTATGTGGTAGATGCTATAAGAAGACCAAGATGTATATATGAATAATCCCGTCCCTTCAAAGAATTTATGCTCTGATTGGAAAAATCTAGTTGAAGATATAAAGCATGAAACTATGAACAAATAAGTGACTATTGTAATTTGAGTAATAATTTTAAAAATGCCATTCTGATCAATATCCCTGAACAAGTAAATGCTGCCTGGGAGGTTGTATGCATCTGTAGGAATTTGAAGTTTACTATCAGAAGCCCTGGTGAGAGGTCAGGGCTGGAGACAAATATTATTTACAGGAGGTGAGTCATTTCTCCAAGGCCACACAGCTAGTTAGGGTGGAACTGACTTTAATATGCAGTACTTGGAACTTGCAATCCAGTGTTCTTTCTAGTATATTCTGCATTCAACATAGAAAAGATGAGAGTTTAATGGCAAAGTAATGATGAGCAAAACTTTGTCAAGATAGGAGAGATGAATGTATGTTAGGGTAGCGTGCAAATACTCTGAGGTTTGAGGACTCGTCAACATGTATATTTCTGCATTCACAAGCTGGTCACTCCATGGCTCCTATGTGAAAATAGGTCAGCATTAAGAAATGATCTCTGAGTTTTCAAGGCAAACGGGACTGTGGTTCGCTTACGTGGGTGGAAGAGCAAAGGACTCTTCAAATCACAAACTAAAGGAACAGACTATTTGGACTAGAAAACAAACAAGCACGAAATGCCACTTGTGAGCATTTGTGAGAGGAATGCATGGTTTGGTTGTGATTCTTTAAAGGGAAGGAGTTAGAAAAGCCATGTTTTTCCTTCAGGACATGTGAGGCACACCCAGGCAGGAGCAGCACCCTCCTGGTCAGCGTTTTTCCAACTCAGAGCTATCTATTCAAGCAGCTCCGCATCCTGAGTTTTCCCTCTTAGTTTTAACCAAGAGTATTTTTACTAGTTGACTTGTTTTTCAGTAGATAATTTATATATTTTAAATGCATCATATGACCCTTTTCCCTATTGAATTTTTTAAATTTATGTGTTTTTTAAATCAGCTTAGCCTTTTGAGTCTGGCTTCTTTCTCTTGGTATAATGCACGTAAGATTCATTCATGCTCTTGTGTGTATCGATCAGTATTGTTGCCAAGTAGTATCATGCGGTCTGTATATACTATAGTTTGTCTCTCAATTCACCAGTTGAAGGACATTTGAGTTGCAGCTAGTTTGGGTGGTTCTAAGACTACTATAAACGTTCATATACAAGTTTTTATGCAAGCATAAATTCTTTGAGTAAAATCCTAGGACTGGGATAGTGAGGTCTATACGATATGTATATTTGCATTTATTAAAAAATCACAAACTTCCAAAGTAACCGTACTGTTTTGCATTTCCACCAACAATATAAGAGAGTTTTCGTTGCTTCACATCTTTGTCAGCACTTAGTATTGTCAGTTTTGGTTTTGTTTTGTTCTTAGCCATTCTGGTAGGTGTCTAGTGTTATTGCGATCTTGCTTTGCACGTCCTTAATGAGTAATGATGTTGAACCTCTTTTTATGGGCGTGTTTGCCATCCATGTATCTTTTTTGATAAAGTGTCTGTCGAGTCTTTTTCTAATTTTTAAAATTTGGTTGTTTGAGTTTTGAGAGTTTTTTATATGTTCTAGATGTGTGTTCTGTAAGAATTTTCTGCCAGTCTGTAGCTTGTCATTTCGACTGCTTATCGGTACCTTTCACAGACGTTTTTAAGTTTAGTTAAGTTCAATTTATCAAATTTTTTTTGTATTTTAATGTCATATCTAAGAAATCTTTGCCCAAGAAAAGTCACAACTGTTTTCACCTTTGTTTTCTCTCAGAAATTTCAGTTTTACATTTTATATTTAAGTCAACTGTCTATTTCATATGTTGATGGTTAATTTATTTTAAGATATGGAATATGGGTAAAGATTCATTTTTTGCATATCAACGAATGTTCCATTGGTTGATTTTTCAATGTTCCATCATGTTGAAAAATATTATACTTTCTTCATTAAATTGTCTTTATACCATATTATAAATCAATTGACCATATGTATGTATGAGTTTATTTCTAGACTCCATTTCATCTCATTTTTCTAGGTGTTTGACCTTTCATCAATATAATACTTGATTACTTAGCTTTTTACATGTCTTAGAATCCAATAGTGTGAGTTTTCCAACTTTGCTTTATTTTGCCAGGATTGTTTTAGCTGTTCCAGTTTCTCTGCCTTTCATATAAATTTTGGAAACAGTTTGTCAATATCTATTTTAAAAATTCTACTGGATTATTGATTTGGACTGTGTTGAATCTATAGATTAGTTTAGGGAGAATTGGTATCTTAACAATATCAAGTCTTGTAACTTATAAACACAGTAAATATCTATTTAGGTCTCTTGATTTTTTTTCCACCCTAACTTATAGTTTTTAACATATATATACTACAAAAACTTCATGTTTTGTATTATAAGTAGTATTGTTATTTATCATTGCAATTTTCAGTCATTCATTGCTAGTATATAAAATTTTTTGTATATTGCCCTTGTATCTTGCAGCCTTTCTAAACTTACTCACTTGTTCTAGTAGCTTAGTCATAGATTCCTAACATTTTATTTCTAAAACGTAAATGAATGATTCTAAACCAAAATAAAATTTTCCATTTCATAAATTCAAAATCAGGACTGCGGGGGCAAATGTTGTTTCTGATTGTGTAGATCTATCTATTCATAGGATGATGTATGTGATCAAGCTTTGAATCTCAAACACATGGGTGGTAAACTTATCTGCTCACTGCATATGATCAGAGATGCTGTGACTAAGTTCTGGGCTTTTCTGTCAAAGTCTACTCTTAAAAAAAAAAAAAACTACCTGCCAGACTTGTTATAGAGATGAACCAGTGAAATTATTTAGGGATATAAAGTTCTGAATGATAATACTAGTGTCAGCAGCATAAGTTAAGATGCCTTCTCCTGTAGAGCCTGTGACCCAGCTCTGATACAGCCCATAGCAAGAGCCATAAATATGTACCCCAAAGGCATCACTGCATAAACATGTGGAACGCAGCAATGCCAGATACCACAGTGCTCTTGATAAGGGCCCAGCTTGTGTAAAAATGGTTCGAGTGGCAGGAGGTTGTTATCATTGGAATGATTCTTATGACAGCTATGTCTCCAACAATATTATGAAGAAAAACATTTGGCTGGAGGTGTGTGAGCTGAGATTCTCGGGGCATAGGAGTGGTGGGTAAAGCAGAGGCCAAAGAAATATTCGCAGTGAGATGGTCAAGGGAAGCGGGGAGAGTCGGGAGGCGGAGACGGAGGTGGATGGGCTAAGAAGAGTCTGAGTGGCGTTTTCCCCCTTTGTCACGAGTGCCACCGAGACAAGATTTCCCTCCCTGCAAATAGCGGAAACAGGGCAGAAGGAAGATTTCCAGATGGAGGGGAATGACAGCTTTTTAAAAACTTTGAGATTGATGAGCACTTAATTAGACGCTCGCCCACTCACATGGTATGTAATGATTGATTCTGGAGAGCAGAAAGTGTTGTGATTTTATTCCTTTTCTAACCTTGTGCACTGCAGACGCAGTGATAGAGTTGGTCTCATGTTTTATTTTTAAAGCTTTGTGAGCTATACATTTTTCATGAACGTTTGAAGGGCTGAGCTAATGCAGCATCGCACAGGGAGCCACAGCCAGAGGGCAGGTAGCTTCTGCCAGGTAGACAAATGAAGACAAGAGGGCTGAAAGGCTCCTGCAAATGTCATCCACAAGAAGTTTACTCACCTTTGGTTTCCAGCAAGTTTCTCGCCCGTGTAGATAGACAGTGTCCTAGGTCCCAGTTTATTTGGGAGAACTGTCAAACGGTGCTCACTTTTTGATTGCTTTGGAAATATATAGTGTACTGAGGATGTGCCTAGCCCAGAATATGCTGGTGTGTAGCTTTTCTTTTCAGATCTCAGAAACTAGGCAGGTTTGCTGTCTTTGCTGAAGGGATGAACTTCCAGGATTGCGACCACCTGTCACTATTGCTCCTACAGCACAGGCAGCGCTGGCACACAGTAGGTGCTCCATAAATATTTGTTACTGTCAGACAGAACAATACAAGTTTTGTTATTTTTAGCAACCACAATGACAATTCTGTTATGATTATTTTTTATTAAGTTTATTGGGATAACATTGGTTAATACAATTCTATAAATTTCAGGTATACATTATAATTTGACATCTATATATTTTATTGTGTGTTTACCACCCAAAGTCCAGTTTCCTTCAGCTACCATATATTTGATCCCCTTTACCTATGTTATGATGTTTTTGACTGAATTCTGAATTAAAAACATTTTCTCCTGTGAGTAATGAAAAGCTAATTGCAAAACTGAGTACCTGGACGAGCTCATTGAAGCCATAACTACATCCAAATGTGGGAATAGCCAAGGTGTCAAACTCGCTTGCAGTTTGCCACCTTGAAGTCAACTTACAGTAGTCCAAGCTCTCGAATGAGACATTTAAGGAGAAGTCTTAGGTGCTATTAGCATTTTGATTTTCAGTATTTGCTCAGATGACTAACATAGGGCCTCGTGCTTGAGATGATCTCTAATTTCTGATTTAATGTTAGGCCAGTAAGCCACCTGCATAGCTTCCATTGTTAATAAATACTTGTTAAAATAGCATGTATTAAACCAGTACTTTTTTTGTGGAATTATAGAATTGATCGGGATTTTTCAGTGCATCTGTCATGGCCTTTTATGTTTAAAAGGCAGTGATAATTAATGACGATGACTTTCATAGGGGTGGGGGAGGGAGGTAGGAGAGTGCCGACAAAAATATTATTTATAACTTAACTCTACACACCAAGACACCTATTTGATTCGAGTATGTTTAAATAACATTAAATAATGGTAGGCTTTATGAATATCGATAATATACTTTAAATACTTTCCCTTTTAGAACATTTATGACAGAAAATACATAGTGTTAATAAGTATACTGAGTTCTGCCATATAATAACTTGACAATGAGCTGGGCTGAGACCCTGGACAAATCATTGGGAGAAGGATTCAGGGGGTTACGTGATAATCATGGTCACTTCCACCTTTAAAATTCCGAGTCTATAAATAAATTCAAATGCCAATTAGCAGTGATTTTTTTCTTTAAATAAGGTGTTCACTATGTACCAAACACTACTCTAAGCATTTCACAAATATTTACTCATTTAATTTCCATAGACACCCTATGAAGTAGGGTGTAACATCATTTCCATTTTATGGATGAGGAAACTGAGGCACAAGGGTGTGAATAATTTGCCCACTTATAGCGAGCCAATGACAGGCTAGACTTCAAAGCCAGCCAGGTTGCTTCTGGAGTTTCCCAAGAGAAATTGGAAGTAATTCCAAAGACATCTATGTTGCCTTGCAATTTTCTGAATTCGACTTCTAAGTCCCCAGGATAGATATTCTGCTTGCATTTGCACCTTGTACCTCATGGAACTGCATTTAAAACGTAATTAAAATAAGTGGTTAAAGCACAGGTTGTTCTTCTGTGAAGAAATCAGAACCGATCAATTGTCAGGACAGTGACAGTGCCTTGTCATTCATTCCTTCAGTTCACTTCATCGAGCCTGTCTCTTGAGGGCCTCTCTTTGCTACGGGGACAAATAAGACAGCATTCTCACCCTGAGATGCCAGGCTGATGCAGTGGTTCTCAACTGGGTTGGGGGGTAGGGGCATTTTATCCCCCTCTCAATGCCTGAGCACATTGCTGCCTGTCACAGCTGGGGTGACTACTGACACCTAAGAGGTAGGATAGAGATGCTGCTCAGCCTCCTCCCACAGCAAAGACTCATCGGGCCTCAAATGCCAATGGTGCCAGGGTTGAGAAACGAATAAACGCTGAGCTACTTGGGCAAATGGAATCATTGCTGTCGGTGCAGTTGCAAGACCGCCAATGGCGGGGAAGGGTTTCAGAGAGGCCTTCCTGGAAAAATGACCCTAAAAGTCCAGCAGGAATTACTCAGACAAGAATACGTGAAATTGCTATGTGCCTATTAAGAACTTTTAGCTTTTTAAAAACTAAATTAATAGGCAGAAGAGGTATCTTCACCCTCACCCCTGCGTCCCACCATGAACCTCACCCCAGTGTCACATGCATAGTGTAGGGGCAGGTTTGGGGACAGACAGGTGCAGACATGGTAGGGCCAAAGACAGAGAATTTCATATATATGTAAATTTCTATGAAAAACATTGATCTTTATATTTTAAAATGGTCTTATGTACCTTTTCTACTCAAAATGACTTTTATATGCATAAACTTTCAGGAAGAAACTACAAAATAGGACAGTAGATTGAGGGGAGAAGTTTGTATTTTTAACGTTATTCACTTCTATAGATATATATACTTGTATTGCATTATTAAAAACATTAGAAATGTTTTAAAAAGTGCCTTGTGTTCCTAGATAAATGATAGATGACATGGCTAAGATTTAGTGAGTGTTTACTGTGTGTGTCATGTTATCCTAAGCTCTTACCCTGTTCTCATTTAACTCACAAGAACCCACGAATGACAGGTGCTATTGTTATTGTCTTCATCATTTGCAAGTAAGGGAGACCAGGCTACTCCTAGTTTAAGCAGCTGGGTCATTGTGACTCTTGTTATTGTCGTCATCATTTGCAAGTAAGGGAGACCAGGCTACTCCTAGTTTGAGCAGCCGTGTCATTGTGACTCCCTTCTCTGAGGGGACAGCCATGAAGGGAAGGCAAGTGGAGTCTGACCAGGGTCTGACGCTGTGATGAGCTGACGTGTGTCGGGAGCCAGTGCTGAGTAGAGACATCCCACGTGCAGGTGTGGGGCTGGGGACAGAGGTGTGACGTCAGCAGCACAGGCGTGTATGAAGGTCCCAAGGATGTAATGAGGTCACCCAGGGACAGAAGAGACAGCCAGGAGAGCAGAGGGAAGAGGACCGGGACAGACCCCCTGGAGCTCACATCTTGGAGGGGGAGATGGGAGAGGAGTCAGGAGCCGCTCCACAGGATCAGGGGGTGAGTACTTCATGACGCCCGGGTGTCCCCAGGCTGCTTTGGCTTTGTTTTCAGTTTTTGAACCTCTCTCAGGAATCTCTGGTTGTGACCCTTGTTTCAACTTGGACTTGTTCTCATTAGAGAAATTATCTGGGTTAGATGCGATCGTTGTGAAGAGTTCAGAAGCTAAAGACACCTCATCTGACTTTTCCACTATGGGCATATGTGAACTTAAAATTTGTCTTAAATGCCACAAACTAAAGCAGTCCAAGACAACCTGGACTTTTTTTAGTTCTTTACTCTTGGACCACTGGGACCATTGTCCTTTATGGTTTGCAATAGAGTTTATTACACTCCTCCTTGAAAACTTGACCATTAGAGCATAGAATTTAATATAATAAAAATTATTTTCCAGGGATGTAATTCACAGCATCGTGACTCTAGTTAATAATACTGTATTGTTAACTATCTATTCGAAAGTAGCTAAGAGATCTTAAAGGTTCTCATCATAAAAGAAAATATTTGTAACTGTGTATGGCAATGGATATTTACTAAACTTATTGTGGTGATCATTTCTCTGACATATACATTTATCAAGTCATTATGTTGTTCACCTTGAACTTATGCAATGTTATATGTCAATTTGATCTCAAAGAAAAAATTATTTTCCCATAAATCACACAGTTCCACACATACGTCCTCTTCCCTGCCAGCAGCACACACATACGTCATCGTCTTTGCATGATCACCTTTCTCTCTCATCTCGGCTAATATCCAGGGACAGGTGTTCGTGGGTTTAGGGGCTGGAGGGAGGTCAGCGTTTCCACTGCAGCAGGACCCCATGGGGGAGAACAGCCAGAGCCAAGGGCTCTGCAGAGCAGAGGCGTGGCCTTCGCTGGCTCTGTGGTGGCACAGGGACAACCACTTGTGGGCTTCTGATTGCATTTTCTCCCCCTGAGACAACGAAAAGCCCGCCTTTTGGATGGCCCCACCCTCACAGAGTACAGACCGGAGCTGTCTCCGTGGCCTGGCTGTGCTGCCTGCTCTGCAGGGTCCTTGTTAACTCTGGGGCCCAGGGACATCTTTTGTGGGCCCTGCGCCCCCTGCCGTGCCCCAGTCAGATCCCAGTTTTAGGCCCAGTGTTCAGGTTCGTCCTTGAGGGCCACACCGAGAGCACCTCCAAATGGAGAGGGCCCTTGGCCGGGAGTGGAGGGTGAGAAGCAAAGCCCATGGCTTTACGTAGAACCGGTGTTAGAAATGAACTTGAACCCCTGCCTGCCAGTTCCTCTCGTGCCTTTGGCAGGGATGTTAGAAATATCCGGGGAAACTGGCCATCAAGTTGGCATGGGAGACCGCAGGGGTGATCTAATGTCTGCCGGTTTAAAAGTAAAATGCGCATCTAAGATACGAGGGAGGGAGTGATCCCATCGCTCTCCTGTGCATCCATGGGGCCCTCGGTGTCACCCTGGCTTCTGTGACGGGGTGAGTGGGAGACCCGTCTCAGACAGGTCATTCTCCTCGTCGTCCCGCCCCCTCCTCCCTGTATCCTCGTGTGTCCTCCAGGGGCACCGCCTCTGTTGGGGCGCCCTGCTGGGCATGCAAGGACATCACCCGTCTCGAGGCGCTCGCCAGTGGGAACTGCAGTGGAACGGCGCAGGCGCTGGGCGCTTCGTGGCCGGGCTGAGCAGGAATTCCCGTAATGTTGGACCAATTGAACTGGGACCTGGAATAAAATAACCTGTCAGTTCACAAAGTATTTCTTCACTTCTATGGGTTAGAAAATAATATTATATGATAGTCAATTATTAATTTTCTCCTCAAAATATTCTAAAATGTTCTCCTTCCTGGCTTGACTCCTTAAAGAAATATACTCTGTGCTCACGATGTGTCCTCAATTTCCCGGGGTCCACCTGCTTCTCTGCCCTCCTCTCTTGGGCTTCTGCCAAGTCCAAAGGCACAGTTTCAGTTTTCTGTCACTTACTCTTTCTTAAATATTTGCGACTAACCAACTTCTCCCTCCCATGTGTTGTGCCTGCTCTGTGGCTTCTAGGATGCCACCCTCAGGTCCTGCTGACCTGCTACTGTTACCGAACTTGAGGGGTTCACCACTTGGGGTACTCTATTTAAGAACGAGACGCGGTTGTCATTAGGTGGATGTATTTACTTGCAATAAGGCTTAACTGTCGCTTATATGCACTGTTTAGTCAGTTCACGTAGATTCCTTCTTTGCAGTTGGCTAAAATGCCAGTTGAGCTCATCTATTTGCAGCTGCATCTGCAAAATACTGTGCTACGTTTTAACATCTGGCAAGAATAGCACTTAGTAAGAACTACCCAGACTTGGAGACCTTTGTCTGTTCTACCTGTCACTGCATCTCTGACTACACCTGCCTGAGCCTGGCTCCACCTCGTTGGCCCATGCCTGAAACACTGGTGTTTCCTGGGTTCTGGATTCTTCTCCTTGGGTGATTGGCTATCTTCTACATATGCCATTTATATTCTGAGCACTCCTTGGTGGGTCTAGATGTCACCAGGGCCCCTGAAATGTCACACATCCAGACATGAGCTCATTATCTTTCCCCTACCCAGTCTCCAGCCCAGCTTCCCTAGGTCCCTATTCTCTTTGCTGAAAGGCACATTCATGAAAGTCTGCAACCTGGGAGTTGTATTGTGCTTCTCCCCCATGGTGGCTTCCGCATCGGTTAAGGACCAAGTCTCCATCTGCTCTCGTGATCTTTCTTCATCTCGTTGCCGTCTCTCACCTCAGTTCGTGTTAACGCCTCCTAACTGTGCGGGCTCTGTGCTGCCACCAGGTTGGTTCCTGATTTGTCATGTGGTCACATTATCCTCCTGTCCGATAGCCTTCAATGACTCCCCGCTGCCCGGAGACAGCGCCTCACATCTTCGTTTTGGTCCTTCACGCCTGGCTCCCTCCTGTCTGTCTTCCCACACATTCCCACGCACGGCTTTGCAGGGCCCAGGCTAAGAAAATCATGCTGTTTAACGCCTGTCTACTTTGCCGATGACGTTTCTAGCCTGGGCGGCAAATTTCTCCTAGTCCTTCATGGCCTTTGCTCGAGTCTTACCTTCCCTGGGAGGTTGTGTTCTCATGTGCTCATTGATGTCACACACAGGACTACGAGAGCCACAGGGCAGGGACCCCGGCATCTCGCCTGGTGCCTGGAACACGGGGGGCCATTTGGGTGAACGCATCGCAGTTTCTTCTCATCGACTTTCCCCCTGGAACCACAACTTTCGCCCTTCAAATGAGCCTTTTGGCCATTTCCCCTTTGCTCACGGATCAGCCGTTCTTAAGAGTCTGAAGATGAGAGTAGACACTAACAGGTTCTGGCAGCAGTATCATTGTGGACATTTCTCCTGAAAGGACCGAACCACTCCACTTATGTCAACATGTAGATCCAGTTTGCGCAAAGCACAGAGTGCACAGTCTTCAGCGCGTGCCATGAATTTTCTCTTGCCATGAGAAAAAAAAAAAAAAGGGAGGGGAAGGAAACCACCATTGATCGACTAGCCCGTGCTCGGTCCATGACATATGTTCTCATCGGGCACACCCCCTGCAAATTCTTCTTGGGCAGGCGGGAGCCGAGAAAATTACCTTCAGGAAGAAGGCCTCACTCTGCTAACTGACGCCCACTTCTCTTGAGCAAGCATTCCTCCAGGAGCCGTATTCTCCTCATCTGAAAATAAAATGGTCGGACCGAACGGTCCCTGGAGTCTGCCCAGCTCTAATATTTCCTCAGCAAACACTGACTGAGTGGACTCGCTCTGAGCCAGCGCCTGTGCTGGGCATTAGGGATGCAAATGAGATGCTGCTCTCAGCCTGCCATGCTCGGTGGAGAGAATAATTCTGTTATTCTGACTATACAAGGCCTATTGTGAGTACTTAAAGTCAACCCGTGATTGGATCATGTAGACAAATACAGACAAAGTATGTTCAGTTAAGAAAGAAGAACTCACTGAGACTCTCAGGTATAGAATTTCCTGCTAGGTCTTATGTGGATTAGAGGAGTATATTATGGTTCCCATCTTTGAAAGAGACTCTGATACAGTGGAGGACACTCTGTTCATGCAACACATGAAATAAATTTATAATCAACATTGTTATTCACACAAGAAGAGTTTTCCAAGCAACCAGTGTCAGGCCGATTCAGATTATCATACGGGTTTTACGTTACTTATCACTACATTATATACACCAACGCTAATTGTTTGTCCTAAATGCAGACTGGCTTTGTTCACAGCAGACTTTCACAGTGGTTTTGATAAAACGCTCCGAATGCTTCTGTTATGTGATGTGTTCTTTCACCTATGGCGGCCGGTCATTAAAGAGGCATTTGCATCTCTCTGGGACATGCGTTTCATCCATTTCGTATTCTTGCAGAGTCTGCCATTGTTAATATTACCTTGTGCAAGATAAATTACAGTCTGAGGCTACACCATGCTGGGAAAGTCTGCCGAGCTACAGACTCCCACAAGGAGTGTTTTCTCTCTTTGTCCTTTTTTTCCATCTTAACAGATATATATTCTCGTTGCGTTTATGCGAGAGCTGTTTTGCAGATCTTTACTTATCATTCCACTGATGTCACTCACTTGTATTATTATCTATTTGGCTTTACCAAACTGTAATTTACATTCTCATAAAATCACAAACTTAGAGTATATAATTTGACAAGTTTTATTGAATGTATAGTTATGTAACTATCACAACAATCATGATTTAAAACGTTTCTATTACCTCGAGAAGCCCTCTCTTGCTGGCCTTAGCAAGCACTGTAAACCACTACGCTATTTTCTGTCGCTACAATTCTACCTTTTCTAAAATACTGTATAAACATAATCATGGAGCGTATGTATGGTCTTTGTGTCTGGTTTCTTTCAAACCTCACAATCCCTCTGAGAGTCATTCATTTGGTTGAATGTATCAATAGTTAGTGCTGTATTATTGAGTACTTCATTGAATGAATGTTCCACAATTTTTATATCCATTTATTGATTGAGGGACATTTGAGATATTTCCCCTTTTTGTCTGTTTTATAAATAACAACGCTATGAACATTAAAGTGCAAGTCTTTGTATAGATGTATGATTTATTTTCTCTTTGGATAAATAACTAAGAATAGAATTGCTGGGTCAGATGCTAAGAATATGTTTAATTTTATAAGAAATTGCCAAACTGTATCTCTTTAGAAGTTTCAGTGGTTCTGCATCTTTGCTAAAACTGAGTATTGTCAGTATTTTTAGTTTAAGGATTCTAGTGCATGTAGTGGTGTCTTGGTATTTTAATTTGCATTTCTCCCATGACTAATGATGTTGAGCATTTTTTATATGCTTATTTGCATTGCATTTGTATTTCAGAACTGTGCAATATGTTACTCGTGTTTAAAATCAGATGTTTGACTTATTATGGAGCTTCAGTTCTTGATGTATTCTGAAAATAAGTCTTTGGTGAGATATGTGTTTTGCTAATATTTTCTCCAAGTAGGGGAGTGACTCTTAAGTTAAGGTGCAGGCAAATATCTGACTTCAGGGGAGATAAAAAGACCCAAATCTAGGTAGTCAAATCTAGTTATTCTCTATCTTTTAAAAAATAGTAAGCAAATCTCTTGTGTGGATAAGGAGGTATAAAGCATACTGAAGCTTGTGGTATATACAAGGTGAGCCCTTTGATATCTTTGTATGTGTAGCAGATCAAAAACTTTTGCATGGAATTAAATGTTCATTTGTGCTTCCAAACCATCAAGTTTGTTAGACAAGTAAATTTTATAGATAACAGGCAGTCCATCCCTAAACACACCTGTTGCAGAGATACCAAACAAGCAATATCAGCTTATTTAGGCCCTTAGATATCAGAGCTT
Organism: Macroglossus sobrinus; assembly: GCA_004027375.1. Taxonomy (NCBI): domain Eukaryota; kingdom Metazoa; phylum Chordata; class Mammalia; order Chiroptera; family Pteropodidae; genus Macroglossus; species Macroglossus sobrinus. The sequence continues at coordinate 122,500 of PVKZ01001470.1, read as the reverse complement.
CCAAATGAGAACATATGTATAATTTACTTCACACGTCACACTCAGCTCTTAGGTAGCAATTTTAACACACGTGGGACTAGCCAAAAAGATAGGCTGTCAGTTACAGAAGCAGAGGGCAAAGACACGCTGGAGACAGCTTTAGAATAAATGGTCTGCTTCTAATCCAGAGCTATTTACTGTGTTTGACACTAGTGAATGTGGAGTCAGTGGGTAAATTGATGATGGCCGAAAATGAAGGGAGTCATCAGATATTTGTAAGTAAATGAGTGGCATGATAGAAAGCTGGGAAATAGAACTGGTTTTAATGTGAAGCATTTGAATTGATAGTAGAACCAATTAAGAGGCTGTTGCCTGGCTTTAGGTAAAAGATAAGAAGGAACTGAATTAGGACCAAAGAAGAGGCAAGATTTCAAAAATACTATGGAGGTATAATTGACAGGACTTGGTAATTGAAATAAATGTAGATCTTGAAGAAGAGGCTTAAGATAACTCTGTTTTTCAGTTAGGGCGGCCTAATTGGTTATGCTTTTAATCAAGACAAGACATGTAAATTGGAAGAGAGAATAGTGAGCTCAGTTTCGATAGCTGAGTTTGAAGGGCCAGCAAGACCCCTCAAATAGGTGAGATTAATAAATAGCTAGAAATGAAACTCTGGACCTCAGGTGAGGCATCTATCTGGGCTAGAGACAGAGGATTGGGTGTCATCAGAGTCTAATTTATTTTAAGGTGACATAAGATATCTCGGTATACCCATGCAGAACAAAAAGGGCAAGAACTACAATCTGAATTCCAAAAACTATTTATAGTTACAGGGCAAGTACTGCTCAGTGACAGAAGGAAGATGGTGTTTATAGAGATGACAGAATTCACAATCTCGAATGCCAAAGATGAGAAAAGTTGTAAGGAGCAGTAAGTGGTAATTAGTGTCCATTGCTACAAATATATCTTTGCTTAAGACAAAAACAACTATGGAGTTTGGTAGCTAAAACATCTTCAGTTAAGCTGGAAACAGCTCAAATGTCCATCAGCAAAAGAATAGATAATACAACTATATATCTTTATACCATGAAATACTACTCAGCGATTAAAAGAGATGATTACTGCTATACTCATCAGCATGGATCAATCTTAAAAACAATGTGTCAGGGTGAAGGGGTGCCCAAACACACACAAAAAACAAATACTGTGTGGTTCTATTTATATGATGACCAAGAAATGACAAAAATCAATCTATAGACAATAGAAGTGAGAAAGAGGATGCCACTGGAGATGGTGGGGGATCGGGGTGGTGGGAAAAAATGGTGGCAAAGGAGAACAAGAATTTTTCTAATGTGAAGAAATGTTCTTTACCTTGTTTGAGATTAGTTATAATTGCCAAAACTCATTGAGCTGTAACCTTAATATCTATGCATAACTGAATTCCCAAATAAGCAACTGGTCAAAGATGAGAGATTGAACATCTAGTTTGCTTGCTTCTAATTTGCAGAGACATTTCTTTCCCAAAACAAATGTCCATACAGAGAGATCACAGCTACAAATTTTTTAAAGCATGAAAACAAAAATATGAAGTAGAGGACTTAGCAAACGCAAGAAATAAAATCTAAGTGGTCAGTGGACAAAGTCATAATATAAATCAGTTTGCTCTACAGAATCCTAAAAAGCTCAATTGTGGGAAATGAGGTTAAAGGCAGGTTAAAAAGAATAGGGTTGTTTAAAATTCTGTCTTAAAGTTGGTTGAACCCTCTGTTTACTCCCCCAGTCTGTATTTAGGTGACCACTCCCCACCATCAGCATGAGACTAGGTATCCCATCCCTGGGGAGGCTAAAACAGAAGTTGCCTCGACTAGGGGACATGGGACACAGTTGAAGGGGGAAACTCTTTTTAAAACAAGGACCTCAGTGACAGCCCACCTACATCCTACATATTGAGATTACCAGACCTCTTTTGTAACTCAGCTCCAGAAAATTTGGAAAATGTGCTTTAAAAGAATCTGAGAAATTTGGGGATCTGAGTTCTGAGAAATCTGATCAGCCCATGAATTAAAAAAAAAAAAACACAGAAACTCTGACTAGAACAGATCAGAAAGTTCTGAGAGAGAAGTCTCCAAGGAAATTAAATTGATAAGATTATCGGTTATGTTTTAACACGCTGAGGGATTTAGATAATTTGGTAAGTTTTCAAGTTCAAATCTAGTGCTAAGTACATAAAAAACTATAGAAACAAATTAAACAAGATGTTTATTAACTCCTGGGGTAATAAAAAGTTGAAAATGAAAAAAAAAGTAATCAGTGTATGATAAACATGTGAAGAGCTTTTACACGGCCATAATAAAAAATGGATATTGATTTATGAAAAAACTATGAAATTGTGACCTAACTGTAGTTACAAAAGGTGAAGGATGTGAATGTAATGTGGGGAGGTAAAGGTGGAAATAGGGAGTAAAAAAAAAAAAAATGCATCCTCATCTTTCATAGAACAAAGTGAATAAATAATGACTTAAACTAGAAAATCAAGAAATAACAGCATAAGCACGTTGTTCGAGATAACCACCAAAAGAAACAGTTGAAACAGTTGCTTCACAGAGTAGTACATGGAAAAGGACTTGAGAGGTAATGTTCGCCGCTTCAAACTAGGTACATTCAACAACTGCGATTTTTAAAAAGGAACCAAATGAAACAAAATAATCAAGGTATTTTTGCAAAGAGAATTTCATAAAATTAGCTTGCAACGGGTTGAAGTGAATAAACTTGAGACCATTCTTGGTGTAGTGAGTAGATAGGGTAGGGAATGTCAGGATAGTTAGTAGAGTTGCTTTACAGAAAGATAGGGTTGAAGGAAAATTGATAGTTTGCATGATTATAGTTATTTCAGCAACTAACTCATTGGTTAGTTGATTTGTTCAAGACAGGGATGAGCTTAAAGAGAAGAAAATCAGTGAGAGGGAATAAGTGAGGTATCACCATCTCAGATGAAGTGGTAGATGTTGAAATCAAAAACGAGGTTAAAGGATTAGCTTTGAAAACAGGATAAGAACATCTTTTTTTAACGATGAAGGAAGTGATTATTGAAAATATTTATGCCTAATAGCTTATATTAAGCTATGTTTTCTCACTGGCAGTGGTTGCTAAGCCATTCTTTGAGAAACTGGCATCATTTTCATGATCTAGGATTGGGAGCCAGGGAAAAAATATGAAAGGAAAGCTGAGGAGCAATTTTGGGAACCCAGCTGAGGATGGAAATCAAAATGTATATATTAGTCAGCACAGGCTGCCGTAACAGAACACCACAGACTGTGTGTCTAAACAGTCGACATTTATTTTCTCACAGTTTGCGAGGCTGGAAAGTCCAAGATCAAGGTGCCTATAGGGCTTGGTTCTTGGTGAGGACTCTTCCTGGCTTGCAGACAGCCACCTTCTCGCTGTGTCCTCACATGGTAGATTGAAAGTGCACAAGCTCTCTGGTGTCTCTTCTTAAAAGGATACCAATTCTGTTGGGTTAGGGTTTCATCCTTTGGCCTCCTTTAACCTTAACTACTTCTTGCTCCAAATACAGTCATGTAGGGGATTGGGGCTTCAATGTATGAATCTTGGGGGGATAGAATTCAGTTCATCTCATGTATAATTCAGCACTGTAATGTGAACTATTTTTCCATCTATACCCAAATATTCCAAAAGCAAGAGAGGACAGATGGTTGAGTTGACCCACATTTGAGGACTAGCATGATGGAAGATCAAGGTGGCAAACAAATGGAGGGGCTGGTGAAGTTTTGGCTGAAATGATTGACCGTGGAACAAGAAGCCGAGAAAGGGCCAGGTTTAGACTAGGGAATGGGGAGAGCTCGTAGACTTCACGGCAGAGTCCTCTCAGGTCCAGAAGCTGGAAAACAAACAGGAACTCTTCTACAGAGAAGCTTCTATGAGTGCAGTGCCTTCTTGGGACATAACTGGTTGTTTTTGCTTTTTCAGCGTCACTGGCAATGAATGAGAATTAGAAAATTTAAGTTTATTAGTGGTAGCAATCATCGCATTTTTCTTTTCTTTTTTTTTAGACGGCTAAACACGTTGAACAAGTGTGCCTCAATGAAACTTGATGTGAACTTCCAAAGGAAAAAGGTAGGTGTCTGCACTTGACCATGGCTGTGGCCACAGAAGCTCGCAGCCACAGATGACAAACAACATGAACCTAAGTAAAGCTCTGAAAGGCCCGACCTTCTCTGTTTGTCCTCCAATATCCCATCTCATCGTGACTGTCATAATGTTAAATAAGTCCATCATAAACCCAGGCTGAGTTCTGTTGATTTTACCATCTCAATTTGCTTTAGTTTTTATCAGAGAGTTCGCATAAAAATGTAATATGGTATCATTCTTTACGGTCATCTTTTGGAAGTTTGTCAAGGTGTAAATATCTACTCCATATGAGAGTCAATACTCCACAGTGACTAGTAGATCAAGTAGTTTAAAAAAATATGGAAAAGAGCCCGTGGGTCTCTGCCAGATGTCTCTCCCCTCATTCTTTCCCACAGTTTTATTTCAAACACATTTCCTGAGGTGCTTGTACCCTGGCCGGGTCCATTTCATAACAGTTGAGGGGGTCAGGGAAGAGAGTAACAAGATACTGAGCGGCCTCATCTTTGACCCTTCTCCTACTTTGCTTTAGTCACAAGGAGTTTCCTTCAGCTGTAAGAGTCACTGTGCTACTTCCTCCTTCTAAAACTTGGCATGAATGAGGCAGGCTGGAGATGTCAATTCTAAAATAAGGCTGTACTTCATTGAGCACTTACTGTTTTCTGGGAGCTATGTTATACACTTACTGCCTACAATCTCATTTAATTCATTACAGGAGGGATTCTCTGTTTTCGAGACGAGGAAAGTAAAACTTGAAGAAGTTAAATCATTTATTTGTCCATAATATTTTTTAACTCAGGCATGTCTCACTTCAAAACTGAGGCTCCGAACCACCTCACTGAAAGACCTCTTTCTTTCTGAATTGATCCTTTTAGGAAATGCAGAATTAAGGTCGTTAACTGCTTTTTTTTTCATTTCACATCTCCAATATGTTAACAAGTCAAGCCTCAGTCTACTTTGAAGAAGCAGAGAAAACATCTTTGAGTCAAAAGAAAGTGTTCTTTATCCTGGTCTTCACAGAGAAATCATTAAACCCAGTGGATTTTAAGTCACTCCTGGGTAAACTAATTTTAAAAATAACTTTCACCTGAATTTCTGCTCCAAAATAGCACCCCCCCCCAAAAAAAAAAGCAAGTGAATTTTTGTCGACCTCACCTTAAAAAGAATTAGGTGTTGAGCTAGAAACCAAAGATTCAAGTTAAGGAGGTAAAATGGTGAAAAACAATATCCAGAGAAATATGAAAGCATAAAGACAAACTGAAAACGTGGGCATAAACGTGCCGACAGCTGTCTGGCTGAATAGTGCCCTTGAGAAGCACAGACTGTTTGAGGCACGAGGGTCAGATGTTGTTTTGATTGTCACACATGGTTCTTATTAAGCTGAACGTGGCCACACCTGCATGTCTGCAGTGTGTGGCTGGTCTACATGACGGCCTATACAGACCTTCGGCTGCCGTGTATCACAAAGGAAAACGCCTAAAACTAATGACATGGTTTGTTTTCAGCCAAATAGAGTCATTATATCCCAACCCTGTCACTTGTGTTTCCAGACGCATGTGTGTGATAGGCTTAAATAACATTTATTGGACTAGTTATGTGTTCCCGTCACAAAAGCTCCTCTATAAGCTGATCGTTTTAGTATTCTGACATTCTTCGTTTATTCTTTAGGCTGAGTAGAGTGTCACAGACCTCCACAGCCCCTGCTCATCCACAGGCCTCTCCAGTGCAGGCCGTTGAATAAAATATTGCTGTTCGCACTGTAATTTAGGGAGTCATAACCTGAATTTTCAAATAAGTAATTCCAACGTGTGGTATCCACCCACTCGCCAATCTCAGTCACGACCAGCGTCTGGGGCTGTGGGCTCGGCAGCCATGCAGGAGACCCTGAGTGGTGGCACGGGTTCCCCCAAACTGCACCTTACATAAGCCGTAGGCCACTCCTTCATTTTACTGCCAAAAAAATCAATCAATCAATCAAAAAATAAATACGGGCTGGGAATAGGCCAAATGATCAAAAACAGAAAGTGAAACTTGAGAACCAAGTACCACGTGGAGCTTCGACCCACTTGGGAATTCGTTTATTTGGAAGAAAACGAAGGCAGCAGCATTTCTTCTAGCTCCGTCCCCATTGTGTGCCATACAAAAAAATAAAAATATCATCCTCATCTCTAATCTGCAGAGGCCACACGTGCTTAATTCTGCAGAATGTCATCCCTGATGGCCCGTCTGGGGCCTTAATCTTCCTTCCCCTCTCGGGGCTCTTGGGCCTATGAAAGGTGTGCGTGAGCTCGCCTGCTGGTTGGTATGGGGAGCATCACTCACGGTGCTGACTGTGTGCCAGGCACCATTCCTGCAGGTCACAGATGCAGAAATCAAAGGGCAGAGAAGCTAGTAACTTGCCCAAAACCACTCAGATGATTTCAGGCAGGATTTGAACCCCTCTTTGCCTTTCAAAGGTATTTAGAAACATGGCTCGAGACCTGGAAGAGTTTCTTTATCAATTCATCCAGTTATGTATTTTTATGGCTCTTGTTAGAAGAGGGATGTTTTTTGCCATCTGCTCTGAAGGCCACCATTTATTTAATGTCTTCATGGAAATTTATCTCTGGATCTCTTGGAGTGAACACATCATGAATCTCACTGCTCTGCGTTGCATTTATTCTCATTGGAATCTGAAGGGTTTGGTGGGTTGACCTAAGAAAGAAAATCATAGTCTACAGGTAGATGAGGACGGTGACATGTCATCCACACTGAGCTGGGCGTGCACCTTTCTTGTACAACTAACGCCACTCGTAAAGCACAGGGAAGATGAAATCTCACATGCCCTCCCATGACATAGTACCAGAAGATTTTCTCCTTGCGGAAGGGAAAAGTGGTCTCTCAGAGATTCAAGACGACCTTCCCCATCTCTGGGAGGGTTAGGTGGAGAAGCAGGTTCTCAGTCTTGGCCACAACCCAGCCCAGAAGCGTTTGCAGAGAGCCTGTGACCCCAGCAGTCCCCTGCTTCTGGCTTCAGGCCCCTGCAACGTGGCAGGGGGCACACTCATGCTTCAGACAGGGCCGACTCAGCCACTCAGCTCCGGTTAACTTTAATGGAGGATAACTTCTAAATTTCTATGTAACTGTGGATTAGCTGCCTCTCTCACTGCTGTGGTCTCCTATATGTGGACTCCTGTTTGCAATGTAAAGTTATAGCCAAATTCCATTTAAAAAACAACAAGAACAACCTTCCTTTGGCAGCGTTTGGTTGGTATTTGTCTCTGGAGAATGTGTAATTTCAGCTTAGAATGTTCTCAGTTTTTAGGGAAAAAAACAAACAGAGCTTCATCTAAATGAAAAACAAGGCACATGCACATGCTACTTGTTCTCAGAAAAGAAAGTGTTCATTATTACCCACAAAATCTCGACTTACTCTGTAACAAACACTGAAATCTCTGAATCACGGTTCGTGTTTCCCGTGGCGTGACTCCCACTGGGAATTGGAGTCAGAGACTGGAGCCCCCAGGGGGCTGTCTGATAAATGAGGGAAGGGAAGGACATGTACACAAGACTCCTACCTAAGCTTTCCCATGGGAGAAAGAGCAGCTCCCAAAAATGTTCTGGTTAAAGCTGTAGCTTTTGTAAGGCTCTCCAATGTCATGACCAAGGTGGACGCCAACACAGGAACCATGACTGATGGCCAACTTGCAGTAGCATCTCACAGCCTGGGTGCCATCGGCATTTCCAAGGAGCTGCAGTTGTGGAGGGGCCTGATCCCCACCCCCCACTGCCTGTCACATCCCGCATGTCTCACCAAATAAGACATGGTCTGGCAGCTCCCAACAGCAGAGTCAAATGAGAGAAAAATTATGTTTTATTCCACCCTTCACATGGCTGGAGAGTATTACAGTCTTGAATTGAAGATAATTGCCTGTGAATGTCCTAGAACCATAGGGTCTTTGAGTTGGAAGGAATCTTCCATCATCTTTTCCAACTTCCCATCCACCATGGGATTTACGTCTTAGAGCATCCCTCACAATCACTCAGCCTCGGCTTGTCACTATCTAGACACGATTGATGAGTTCACTACATGGCAAAGCAATTTGTTTTATTCTAATTACTAGAAATCTTTCATACGATAATCTAAAAGCGGATTCAATGTAAACATGCCCATCTAATGCCAGCTCTTTTCTTTGGAAAAGCAGAGAATACAGAGTTCTCCTTTCATACAGCGACCCTTCAACTCTGTCCTCAAGACAGGTGGCAGGGGTAGGGGAGAGGAGGCAGGTGGTGACGACAGCCAGCTACTGCTCCTGTTTTTGTAAAGAAAGTTGCATTGGAATGAAGTCATACCCATTCTTTTGGCTGCAACGGCAGAGTTGAGTAGTTGTGGCAGAGACTGCATGGCCTGTAAACCTAAAATATTTACCATCTGACCCTTTACAGAGAGGTTCCGTACCTCTGCTCAATCTCAGTTTCTCAGACTTTCTGTGGTGAGTGGCTGTTGGCTTTGTTTCGTTTTGCTTTTAATCATCAGTGTGCCACGGGCCAAGTTATTTGTAAAATTCAAAACAAATGAATTATTGGAAATACAAAATGAAAAAAAGAGTTACAGAAAAAAGAAGCCTGAATTTTTTTATTATTAGACTCGACCAACACAAAATTGCATTCCAATAAATATAATCAAAACAAATATAATGGAAAATATAAAAGAATTACAAAATTCACATTTTTTTATTGAAAGTGTACATTTGGCAATTATTATGAGGGATCATGATTGCACTCATAACTTTTTTGTTGTTCAGCTGTGGTAACTAAACAAAAACTCTACTTTGAAATAGCAGTTCCCCATATTAAATGCCTTTATTCAGACTTTGATCAAACTCTGAGTGTTCACAACGGCGTTTCTTGTTTGTTATCGAATTTAGGTCGTATTGACAACACTACTCCCAGGAAGAAATGTGTATCTAAAATGTTTCTTTGTTTTAATACCAGTCCTCCTAAAGAAACCAGTCTCACAGAGTATGTTGACTTTTGAAATCAAAGAAAAGGTTTGAAAGTAATTTTTTTTAAGTTTAGGGTATTTCTTTTTATCTTTTTTTTCAAAAGGAAATAACTAGCGCCGTATTTTCAAAAGTCATCTTTAATCCTTCATCAACTAGCTAGTTCTTACAATTCTCTTTCTGTGCAACAATGGATCCTGTACATTATAAACTTTGAGTCTTGGAAGATAAAGTAATCTTGAAATAGTGACTGTCGTTCAGTAAAACTGGTCCACTGATCGTGAACTTGGGTAGCACGGCCCTGCCAAATGATGACAAATGTTTTAAAGCTTACTCTTGATGTCTGTGCTTATCTCACTGAAGACTAGTAGGTTTGGAGCCCAGGAGCCCCTTAACCACGGTTTGTGTAGCACTGCGCTGGAGTTCCTCATTTCTAAACCAAACGATTCGGTTTTTCAGTCATCTTTCATAGGAGGTTGTGGTTCCGAGATCCTTGGCCATTTCGATCACTCTTCTCTAGAAACATTCCTCTTCTCACGTGCCCCTTAACATGCGGCATTTAAAACCCAGGCTTCTGGTCATGCATCCTGAAGCTGGAGACTTCATACGGTGGCCATGTCACGTGATCAACTCACATTAAGCTCAAGTCTGCTACAGTCCTCAAAGCGATGGATAGTAACTGCTGTTAAACTGAGTCTGTTCCATCCTGCGCATCCTGTAGTTGAGTTTTAAAGTTAGGGTCTTCATATTTCACGTCATGAAATGTCATCTTCTTAACAGGTCCTCTTTCAAAGCTGTGAAGATCTTTCTACATCTCCACATCGCCTGTCTCTAACAACGATAATTAGTTTTTTCTTGCATTTTAAGGTTAACATGGCATTTTCACATATAATCTCATTCGGTTCTATCGACAGACAACTTGTGTACTATTATCATTTCCACTTTACAGCTGAGAAAAAGGGTGCCTTGCTCAAGATCCCTTAGTGAATTACTGTGTCATCTTCACATTTTTTAAAAAAAGAGGTCTCTTGGCTCATTGATGTTATTCTCAAAATGGACATAACTTTGAAGCATCCTCCAGAGATCTCTCCTTAGTTGTTTTTGGTCCTTTGATCTACTCTTTGGTGAATTTACTCAACCAGTTACTAACAAAACTCTGTAGCATCCAACACGGGCAGCCAGTCTCAGCCACAGTCATGTCGGGAGAACCTTTGTCAGTTCCTTGGCCGAAATCCAGACACTCTATGTCCATTTTCATGATTTACTAAACCATTGAGATAGGAGAATTAAATTAGTTTGGTGTTTCTTTTTCTCATAAATCTGACTCCTCTTAGAGATTTCCACTTTGCATTTCTAAATATTCAAACTATTTGTTTTAGCTTCAAAAAAAATCATCAAACTGATGAAATCTGATCACTTCTTAACCAATAAGTACACTTCCACAATTATTATTGGGTAGTCTGCTACATGTGACATGCTGGCCCCTGAGTGTATAGAAAAGTTAAACTCGAATACAGTGTGTTTTTTATACTGTGGATCATGGCCATTTGATGGGTTGTCAGATGAATTAAAAAAAAAAAAGGAAGCAGACTAAATTATATTATAAAATATCAGAGTACAGCTAAGTGAAATAAGTCAGACAGGGAAAGACAAGTATCATATGATTTCACTTACATGTGGAATTAAAAAAATATATGAACAAACAAAACTGAAACAGGCTCAAAGGGTAGGGTGTGAGGGATGGATGAAAGAGGCAGAGGGAATAAGAGGCACAAACTTCCTATTATAAAATACATAAGTCCCAGGGAAGTCATATACAGCCCAGGGAAAATAGTCAACAATATCATAACTTCGTACAGTGACAGATGGTCACTAAATTTATTGTGACCAGATTGTAAAGTATATAAATATTGAATCACTATGTCGTATACTTGAAACTGACATAATGTTGTCAACTATAATTAAAAAAATCAGAGAGCAAACAAGGATAATAGCATGAATTTATTTATTTGTTTGTTTGTTTAACATAATATGTATAAGTGTCTTGAATTGTGATGAAAAATGTATTTCTCATTGCACATCACTAGCAATATGTTAAAAGACCCTTCACTAGAGGAAAACGAAGATACGGAATCTGTCAATACCCTTTAGGACATACTGTGATAATTGTAGGTGTAAGAAGCTAAAGGAGAATAGGTGATTTTTCTTTTATTTTGTTTTTGTATATTCTTGCTTTGGTTTTCATGGGTTTGTTTTGGTTTAAACGATCTAAATACTGAAAAATTTCCCTGAACTGTCTGCCTGTTTTTCCAAGAGTTCACCACTTTTCACATACCTTGGTTGGGCTGTAAATATCTTCCCGATGCCCAGAGCGAATATAATAAGCTCTCAGAGCCTTGCAGACAGGGGCAGGCTTTCCATTCCTAGTCCACAGTGCCCGGCTTGGCATCTTTTCTTAACCAAAATAAAGGAGTCCTTATCCAACTAGTACGTGATTTACTAGCATCGGTAACCTAGCTTGGACTAGCTTGACAGAGCTCATTGGAACCAACACTAAACAGTGTAGTTTCTATTTTAAAATACCTCTGGTTTCTTTAAAAGCATATACTTTTACTTTCTCAAAAACTATTTGCCAAAAGGGCTTTTTCAGAATGTTTACTTAATATCGACTTCCCCTCACTAGTTTCCTGAAATGTGATATGAAAATGCAAAACTCAACTTTCAACCCATTATGGTGCCCGATATATAATGACCCTCAGATGTTGGATGTTGTTGTATCAATCACAGGGAAAAGGAAGGAGAAAATACTACAAAGAAATATAATTTGGAGTCATCATCCCAGAGTCTTGCGTTTTTGCCACTTGTGAAAGTTTTTAAACTCTTTGCCAAGGCTTTGTACAACTTTTAAAACGCAAAGCGAATTTCCCACTGTGACCCCAAAGCCACGCAATTCTCTGTTAGTGCCTTGGTTTTGTACTTTCCTCCACCCTGCCCTTGAATTTAAATTTGTCTTTTAGTCCAACCCATCTGATTTAGATTTTCAAGAAATAAACAAGAATGGGGAGGTCCCAGCATGTTCTGACTGCGCATCTGTTTACTTTTCCTTGAAAACAAACTGAATCGCAAGGTTAAGGTAGATGTTAGCTATATAAAAAGATAGATAAGCAAACTCAGATAGGCAACAGATAAATAGTTGAACAAACACTGGAAAACAACAAACAAATACTAAACACATGATTTCATTTAATCTGCCCAGGGAACCCCTGAGGCGGGGCCTGATTTTAGACCCATTTTATAAGTGATAGAAACCTTGGAGAGAGTAAGCAACTTGTATACAGTCACATGAGCATTAAGTGGCACTACTAGCATTGGACCTGGGTCTTAGAACCAGATTCCAAAGTAAAATAAAGTAAACTGAACTCCATTAACAAAAAAATGATGGAGCGGCTACTCTGAACTTGGCTCTGGGGAGGATGTAAGGGTGAATACAACAGAAACACAGGCCCGACTCTTGATGAGCTTACCTGTAATGACTGAGAGCCCTGGAGTGTGCTGGGAGCTGACATTGTCCTGGGAGTATGTGTGACATTAAAAGAGCTAATCCAGATGCTACAGGAGTGCAGGGAAGACAGTGGTCTTTGCTTAGAGCCGTCGGGGAAGGTGTCAAAAAGAATGTGACGTGTGAGCTGAGTCCCCAAGAAGGGTCAGGCATCAGGGGAGGACATTCTCAACAGCGGGCCATGTAAACGTCCTTTTAGGCTCTTAGTCCGACACAGGGCCGGGTGTTGGGGGATGGTTGTGGCCCAGGGGGCAGAGTGCAGGGACATGGGGTCAGGTGCAGCTGCAGTGAGGAAAGAAAAACAAGCACATTGCAGTCAGGAGTGAAAGGGCACTTGAGAGAGCCACTCTGAAGACGGTTTTAGGAAGGCCGAGGGAAGCTGACGGCTTTTAAGCTGGAAAATGGCGTGATCGTATTGGGGTTACGCTGGGGAAAGCTGTCGAGACGGGGAAGACGCTGGAGATAAGGAGTCCAGCTGGGTTTTGACTGTAAAAGACCCTAACAGAGGCACCAAGGGCCTGCACAAAGGGAACAGGAGCAGAGATTCAAATGAAGGTGCAGATTCGAAAAATCACCTGAGCTGGGCCTCGGCCATGTGTGTGGTGAGGAGGAGGAAGGAGCCGGTGACTCAGTTCATCCTAGAAGGAAGTTATCATTTATATGCTCTGGGCCAAGGTCTGTACTGGGCTGGTGGGATTCGCAGAGATAAACAAGGATGGGACTGTCCCCAGCTCATGATCTCTGGAAGGGCTCCCAAGTTTCTATTGACAGGAATTCAGTAGGCAATGTTGCTGTTAAGGGAACAGAGGATGAGAATCATGTTGGGGAGTCTCAGGTAAGGGGTGTCAGTGCTAAGGTATGTTGACTTTGAGGATCAGGAGGCAGAAGCTGGAAATATGGAAATGGGTCCTGGGGCTCAGAGGAGGGGTTTCAGAAAAGAAGTAAGAGCCTTTCAGGGCAGGATCAATTAAGTTTCTGCGTGAGGGAGAGAACCCCAGGTGTTTTCGATTTAGACTGTCCAGTCAGATGGTAGTTACGCCATCTTTGTGATCCGTGGAGGAAAACAGAGAGGAAGGAGCGATTTGGAAGCCATGGAAATTCAGAGGAAGAAACATGGCAGGTTGGGAGGAGATGCTCTCGCCAGCTGGGAGGAAGGGCGTGTGTGGGGCGGTGGGTGATGGTGGGAGCGGGAGTGGAGGCGCCCACGGCACCCAGAGGGCAGTGGGGGGCGGGGGGTGAGAGCTCTGGGCCCGCGCGACCCCGGCAACCTGTTTCACCCCAGCCACCTGTCAACGCGCGTTCTCCCCCTCGATGTGTTTCAGGGTGACGACTCGGACGAAGAAAACCTCTGCATCAGTAACAAATGGACTTTCCAAAGGACCAGCCGCCGGTGGTCTCGCGTGGACGACCTGCACACGCCGTTCCCCGCGGGCGACGTCAGGATGAGGAACACGACCAGCAGTGAAAGTGTCCTCACGGACCTGAGCGAGCCCGAGGTCTGCTCCGTCCACAGCGAGAGCAGCGGCGGCAGCGAGGGCCGCGGCCCCGCGGGCGGCCAGGGTGCGGGCGAGGCGTGCGACAGCCCGGGGCAGGACCGGGGCGACAGCCCGGCGCAGGACTGCGGCCACAGCCCAGGCAGCAGCCCCCTACAGCCCCCCAGGGACGCCCTCGGCTGCGCTTTCCCCGCCAGGAATGAGAAACCCAGCAGGACCAGAGCCAAATCGTTTCTGAAACGCATGGAGACACTCCGGGGCAAGGGGACCGCGGGCAGGCCCAAGGGCCCGGGGCGGGTGGGCGGCGTGGCCATCAGCGGCCCGGTGCTGCAGCAGGAGCCCGAGTCCTTCAAGGCCATGCAGGGCATGCAGATTCCCAATGGAGAGCTCCGGAGCGCGCGGCTGACCGCGGGCACCCCAGGGCCCGTGTGCGCCAGCGGCTGGGGTGGCCCGTGGGAGCACAGTGGCGGGGCACCCGGCGCGCCCAGCCCGAAGGAGCGCAGGGGCCAGGAGGCCAGCAAGCGCGGGGGCATGTACCTGGAGGACCTGGACGTGCTGGCGGGGACCGCGCTGCTGCGGGAGGCCGGCCACGACAACCACACGCAAGGGTACCACTCCCAGGAAAACCTGGTGGTGCACGTGCCCAAGGACCACAAGCCCGGGACATTCCCCAAGGCACTGTCTATCGAAAGCCTGTCGCCCACAGACAACAGCAACGGCGTGAACTGGCGGACGGGTAGCCTCTCCCTGGGCCGACAGCAGGGCCCTGGCCCCAGGGAGCCCGGGCTCATGGCGTCCTGCCACAGGGCCAGTCGGGTCAGCATCTACGACAATGTCCCGGGCTCCCACCTATACGCCAGCACTGGGGACCTTCTGGACCTGGAGAAGGACGACCTCTTCCCTCACCTGGACGACATCCTGCACCACGTGAGCGGGCTGCAGGAGGTGGTGGACGACTGGTCCAGGAACGTCTTGCCGGAGCTGCAGACGCACGACACCTTGGTGGGAAAGCCTGGCCCATGCCCCTTCTCATCCCCCAATCAGATCACCCTGGATTTCGAAGGCAACTCGGTCTCCGAAGGGCGGACGACACCCAGTGACGTGGAGAGGGACGGAACCTCGCTTAACGAGTTGGAGGCGGCTGGCGTCAGAGAAAGGAGAGATTCGGGCGTGGGGGCCTCCCTGACCAGGCCAAACAGGTCGGTGGCATGGTTTTCAGAAATGATATCGAAATGATATCCACTGCATGATAATTACCATCTCTTTATTTGTGTAACAAACATTTAGAGAGCGGGTACCAAATGCCTGACACTGTTCTGAGTGATGTATGTAGCTAGCAGTCATTTGAACAGATGTCTTTTGTACAGTTAATATGGTGACCTAATCCGTGTTAACTCTCATTAATTTCTCCAAGTGTTTTCTCTTTAATTCTATCTTAATTTTATTTAAAAAAATTTGAGCTTTTATAGCAAGGCACTGTAGAGAACCACTGCTGACAGGCCCAGGGCCTGTACACAGGTGTTTCCCATGACCTCGAGACAGTGTTCATGAAAACCTCTCTACCCCAAATGTTAAACTTTTTAAAAAGTTCTGTGAGAAAACTCTGAAATCTAAGGTGTGTATTTCATAAGTTTATTTTGGCTTTAAAACACCAATTACAAAGTCCATAAAGGCTGTTTTACAAATACCATTTTAAAAGCACCCTAGAAAAATATCCCTGGGTAGGGCTAACTCAGAGAAAGAGAATTAACGTGTGTGCTGCTGGGTCTCTAGCTGAGGCAGTGATGTGTCATTGCTTTGGGACTGCTTCATCTGTGGTTGTCACCTTCAGGCTCCATCTCTACTCCAAAGAAGAGAAGACAGAGACAGAAGGGCAAAGTGAAAATATTCTACAACTACCAAACATTTGAAATCTCTCTCTCCCTTTCTCTCTCTCTCTCTCTCTCTCTCTCTCTCTCTCTCTCTCTCTCACACACACACACACACACACACACACACACACACACACACACACACACAGTCTCAGCTGCTTTCAACACTGGGAATGAATTTAGGAATAAACCAATAAAACGTACTATACAACTCATTTAAATCTAATGAATCAGATAATGACTCTTTTCCAGATTTATCGGACTTGGAAATAAATAGTTTCTTAGGTTTGTTCTGTACATTTGTGTCTTCTGTTCCATTTGCTTTCTGATTTTTGTGGCTCAAACTATTTTGATTAGCTACTTAAAAAATTAGTGACTTCCTATGTTCCCCGGTACCAGAGCCACTTTGTGACTGCGTCTCTGATGGTCTTTCCGGTACAGGCGACTCCGCTGGAACAGCTTCCAGCTCTCCCACCAGCCCCAGCCGTCCACCGCATCGCCCCACATCAGCAACCAGACGGCCGGCCAGCTGAACCTGCTCCAGCGCTTCTCCCTGCTTCGCCTCACGGCCATCATGGAAAAACACTCCATGTCCAACAAACACGGCTGGACGTGGTACGTAGCCCGTTCTGCACGTTTGCTTGGGAGGGCTTCATCTGTCCCAGAGCTAAGTGTGAGATTGCAAAGGCTTCCGTGTTTGCTTTCCGATTTCTGAAGAACGCTTTCGTTGCCCTCACTGCTGACCTCCTGAAAATAATGCCCAGGGTCCTGCCTTTTAGACCACCTCCTGGGCTGCCTCGGCCTGGGTGGGGGGTGGGGAGGACAGCCTGCAGGGAGCACGGTTTTATTTGTAGCTCTCTATTGGTGTTCAGAGAAGACAGTCAGGCTCCAAGAAGGACAAAAGACGAGTAAAGGGTGATTAATTCTGAACAGAGGAATGAAACATAAACTGGCCGTAAATAATTCTGGCCGTTTGCAAGGAAATATCTGTCATTTGTACCTTCAGGCCGACGCAGGGCTCGACACTCAGAGTGCTGATTCATTCAAAGAGCTCTTAGTTCTTCAAGTCCATGTCCGCTTTTATTTCACTGGCAAATCAAAACAAGACCGTGCAGTCAAACCTTTGTAACAGGAACTGACTAAAGCGTATGTTGGCATTCGAATGTGGACCTATTTCAGGTGATTTGGTGGATTTGAGAAAAGATGAAATGTGTCACTAATGGTCCCTTGGTGCATATTACATGTGTAGAAGAATCGGCGATGCTTTTATTTAAAAAAAAAATTTTAGAAAGTTCTGAGTTGCATAATCAAGAATTAATATATGTTTGTATATTGAAATTTCCTTTAAAAAGTACAACTGGTTCTAGAAAACCATAGCCAAGAAATGTGTTTGATCTTCTCTCTCCTCGTTTCTCCCCCAACGCAACCCAATTAATTCTTCTTGTACTTTTTAAATTTGTTGTGTCTCGCTGGAGACTTTTAAGTGTTTATTGCTTTGAGAGGTGTGTAAGTCACGATGAAATTAGAGAGTCGAACGCTCGACTTCAAAACAGAGCCATAAATCCATCTGCTAACATGAATCACACTGTTTAATAGTTAGAGTTCTGACACAGGCGAGCAGCACACATAGTCCTTCCATGGACTGTGATTGATTAAGAAAGAAATGTTGGACTCTCCGTTTTCTGTTGGGTATTCCAACAAAAGCTTGGCTTCCCTCTTGCTTGCTTTCGCAGCCTCGCCCCGCGGTGGGCCCCAGGAGGCTTGATGACCTGGTTTCTGTGAATTCTAGGTCGGTTCCAAAGTTCATGAAGAGGATGAAAGTTCCTGATTACAAAGACAAGACTGTCTTTGGCGTTCCTCTCATCGTCCACGTCCAGAGAACAGGCCAGCCCCTGCCTCAGAGCATTCAGCAAGCCCTGAGATATCTACGCAGCAACTGCCTTGATCAGGTACGGTGGGAGTGCCCAGACGCAGGCCAGGATTCCTGGTATGCTGGCAGGTCACAGCTGTCCAGTGTCAGACAGGACACCCCACACCCTAAATAAAAGGCATCGTGACTTTACAGGTCGATACTTCCTTTGAGGGGGCTGCATCCCCGTCAAGCTATTTGATGCTGTTTCCTCAGCGGCTCCGTGAATGACACCCTGGAGGGGCCACACAAAGTCAATGTTAATAGTTTGCAGCTGCGATGTCCAATTCCCATTTCCTAGAAACTATAGACTGCGTTTCCTTTGTAATTATTGTCCCAGTGCAGCCATTGATTCTCAACATTCTTTTGAGCCCTGTTTTATTTTCTTGAAAAGAGAAATGGTTTTTATATTTCCCTTTATTAAAATTTTTTTTTGGAACAGCACGTGACCAGGAGAACTTAAAGCAAAGGCGATATTATTTACAACACTTTAAAATGAGCAGGTCAAATATGAAAACAATGTCTCAGCTGAATTGAATATCCCCTCCTCTTGTAGAGCTGATTAAAAAGCTCAAGCTAAACACAGTATTTGGAGATCATTTTCTGTCTGCGAGATACTGTTTAGGGACCTCCACAGTGACAGGGCCCAGAACGTGACACATCCTACAACTTAGTGGGCCAGTCTTGGTGCCTCCAAGCTAACACGCATTCGTTTCTTTGACATCCTTTCCAAAATAAAAGTCATGCTCCCACTTGATAAACTGCAGCCTTGAACAGTGGGGGGCTTTTCAGACAACTATTCTGTGACAGCTTTTGTTCATTGTACTCTTTAATACCTTATGATGAAACCGGGATTATTTGCACTTTTTATGGATTGGGCTCCATGGACAGAGCTAAGCTCCAAGAACTCAAAGGTCCCGCCTACCAAAGCTGGTACCTATCCCAGTCCCGAGACCTCACTCAGAATTGGGATGGGCTCCTGATGAATCAGATCCCAGTTTTCAGCAGAGCAGGACAGGTTTAATGTTTTCATTGGAAGCCAGCTTCTCATCAACCAAATGCGTGATGCCCTTTTCCCTTCCCACTCCTGATGCAGAGAACATACAGGTAGATGCATTTCCATGTTTATATGCCATCGTGGACAGCAGGAGTGGTCGCTGTTTTTGCTGTTGTGGTGATGGCTGTTTCATCTTGAGAAATGGCCGTAAGAGCGTGGCTATTATTTTTCAGGAAGAAGGGGCAGCAGACCACTTGTCTGAAACTGTGGGGCTCACCTGAAGCAGAAGCCCCAACATGGACTTGTGGGTAACATCTCAATAGAGCAAACCAATGAATCTGATTACTTAAGCTTGAAGTTTTTATTGTACTTTTTTTAAAATTTTAGAGCTTTTACCAAAAACACACATAGATGATCTATGGGTATTTTACCGAGAAAACTTTCTGGAAGGGTGGGCTCAGGTGAGTATTTGGAAATGCCCCCGTAATTCCTTTTATAGCTCTAAAAGTACTACACCCGTGCCCTTTGGCAGAGGACTCTGTGGTCTGAATTGCATTTTTGTTGGTTTGTTAGTACAGAGTCAAGACTGTGTTTTATGGAAGGTGGTCTTATTTAGACATGTGTTTTTCTAAGCTTCTTAATTTTCGTAAGGATACACAAGACTCATGGCTGATTCTCTTAGAGTCTTTGGCTCCGTGTCTTACCAAGCACAGAAAATATTTTGTTCCAGACATTCTAATGAATGGCCAGCAAACACTTATCAGCAAAAACTCTATTAAGAGAAAACAGTATTTGTTCAGGAATGCCTACAGGAATTTCAGGCTACATCTGTGCCATTAGTTCAATAATGAGATCCTTTCTTGAGTGCCTAGCAAGTTTCAGGGATTATGCTAGGTGTTTTGTGTACATTGCCTCATTCAACCCCACATCCTCCCCGCAACGACCCCCAGGTGGTATTATCTCCTAGGCAGCAATGGCGGAGCCAACACTTGCTTGAAAATCTGCCTGGCTCCAGAGTCCAAGTGTTTAACCACCTCACCCTACTATCGCCCACTGGAATTGCCTATCCCTAGTGGACTTTGGGATGATGCCATGTCCAGCACTGAGGATCACTTGGAGAAGTGGCCCTAAACAGCTCACTGATGAATTCGCCATCAGGATTTTGTTGGTGATGTTGATCACGATATTACGTAGTGTGCTTTATGAGAATGAAAGAATTTTGTCTCTGGCCCGGTATCTGAAAGCAGCCTGTTGTTTTTGGACAACCCATCTGTTTTTCTATATTTAATACAACCAGACTTGTTCGACTGGATATGTTTTCCTCTCTATATTGGCTGCTGGAAATATTGGAGCCCAGTATGTGTTCTGCCTGTAGAAAATACATGTGATGTTTTGGCATGAATGTTGTATGTCTGTCTACCTTATTCCTGGCTTCAGCTACCCTTTTCTATCTTTATTTTTTTTTAACTCTAATTTTCTTATCTATTATCTTTAATTTAATTGGATCCTGTTGCACTTTATAGATGATTGTAACTCACCCTGAGTTCCTCTTTGATCAGGATTGGGTAGAAAGGGATGAATTGTCATGCTACCGCTCTGCTCACCCGTGGCTGTCAGTGTAGACTGGGAACCAGCCGTGCCCCACAGAGGTTCTGAAGAATGTGCAGCACCAGTGTCACTGCTGTTATTGGGTCCAGTCTCCTGTCTGAAGCAAAAGTCGTATGAATAGAAAAGATAGTGGGCACCGAAACCACCTCAATCCCTACTCAGTGGCTTATGCCCAGTCCCCATAGCAAACTCATAACTATTTTCATTTTGTTTTTTAATCTGGAAGAATGCCACACTGACACACAGTATGCTGGCAAAGCTTTGTAGGAAAAAGACTCATTGCAAGGACATAAATACCGATTCTAAATGTAACCACAATGAATAAGGCAACCCTCTCTCGAAGCAGCCAAAAGTGAGAATCCGTGAGATGTCAAAGGGACTTCACCGTCGCCGGTCACACCTTATGAAGCACTCAGCCCAGGCAAGAGTTCCCGCCTTGTGCATCCCTCCCCTTTGTCATCACAGAGTGTGGAGAGCACCAAGAACCCACCCCTCTATGCCCCGTGATGAGTGAGGTGGTAGGAGGAAGAGAACCAGGGAAAACCAGAGGGACATAAGGAAGAATCAGAGGAACCTGGCTTGAGAGGGTGGGTGTCCCGGAGGCCTCGGAGGGACCAAGAGCAAATAAAAATGAATGAATCGGAAAAGAAAGAGGGAGCAGGAGCAACAAGGAGGAAGTGGACACGACACCAGGCCAGTGCTTTCTCCTCTGACCTGACAAGGTGTAGGGCTGCACGGGATCTCGAGAGTTCAGCCTCAGGGTCATAGATACCCTCCCTCTAAACCTCATGGTACTGGCCGCTGCGCCGTCTCCCTCCACGCGGCTCCACCATTCAGGACTCTCCCGAGGCTTTGCCCCGGACCGCGATGGGGGAGGCGTCCTGCCGTGAGCTGGGCCCCTTCCCCTAAACGCTGCTAAATGCTCCTCTGAAGCACAAGCGTTCATCACAAACAGTAGAACACAGAGCCCTGAAACACCACCCACGTTTCACCACCCACGCTCCCAGGTGCACTTTATATATGACGAAGCAGACTGTGTCCGTTGTAGCCCTTGCAACTGGCTGCAGAGGAAACGAGGAAGTCTAGCTTTCAATTCTGAACCATTTGTATTCAGATGAGAAGGGTCTCATTTTGCTGGCTGGGCTGTTATTTCTACCCTAAATCAACTGTGCGTGGAAGGGTGGTTTCTACCCAGATCATAGTGAACACGAGGTCACAGCAAGGGGAGGCTGAACCTTTAGTGCCCAAAAACAGAAGCCACCACCTGCCATTCCAAGTGCCCTTTCTTCCTGAATAAAGCCAGCCTTTCATCGTCAGCTGAGCACTTTTCTAAAGAAAAGAAAATGGAGGTCCTGATAAACATCATTAAGTGTGGAAAAGATTAGCATGGACAGAGTGCCAAGAAGGAGATTTGATATTAGTTAGATAAAACGTGAATTCTAATGCGGTATTCATACCCAATCTCTTCTAAGGCAGCAGGAAGTTTTAAAAGCCCGGTGATGCTGGGAAGACACTTCATGCTCAGTACAGGTGTCCTCTACCTGCTTACTGCCTGTTCATGGCTGCCCCTGTCGCCCACCTCGGATGACGTGGGCATCCTCTCCAGTTATACCTTCAGTGCTTGCTTTCTCAGGGCCAAGTTTTCAGCTGGAAGATAGGAGAGAGAGGAACGCAAAACCAGACCAGAGAAGCACTCGCCATGCTCATCTGTAAGATGAGCGATCGCATGCAAGAGAGATGCTTACGAAATGAATTCTGCATCACTGGCCACATCCTTTTATTTTCAGAGCAAGCCTGTGAGCTGTGTTTTAGGAGTAAATGAGAGTAGAACCTGCGATGTGATGTATGAAATGTCAGTGTGAGATTCCTTGTTCGTAAGTTAATTTCAAAACGATGGCAGCAGAGCATGAAAGCAAGCATCGGGCCCTATGTGACTCCCCAGGTTGCCCGCCCACCAGTGACAGACACGGAGGCACTTGTCCCTGACGTCCACTTAATGAAGCGGAGGCATCCGGGGTGACCTCCTTCAGTGGTGATGACAAGGGTGCCCTTAGAAGCAATGGATTTTCAAACGCTTTCTTCAATTTTCCATTTTTTACTCAGAAAAAAAAATTATTTTAGCCAAAAATGACATTTTATCACTGCTTTGAAAACTGTTCAAAGAAGTGATGATCAGCGCTTGGTTCTATGGAGGCAGGTGGGAGTTCTCTCTGGTGTGAGGACCTCGGCTTCATTAAAAGACACGCCCACTCACTGCGTGCAGGGGGTTTTCCCTGCAAGTAACAGAAGTCTGTCCCCAAGTGTCTGGAACAGTAGGAAACTCATGAGCTCACACCAGAAGTCAGGAAGTAGGGTGGTGCCAGGGGCTGTTCTTCCATCAGCTCGGGGGCATTTTTGAAGACTAGAGTTCTTTCCACCATTTCCTTCTGCTATCCTCAGCCATGACCTCTGGAATCTGCTGGACCCTGGTCTGACTTCACATCACCTTTTCTTTATTAGGTTGGGGAAAGGAATTTCCTTCTGTGCTTCCAAAAAAATCCACAGAACCCACAGGTATTTCCTATGGACCTTAGAAGGTGAGGGCAGGACGGGAAGGTTATTGTCAGAATTTGGGGCCAAACAAATATACCTGACAACCCTCACATCCTGTGAGATCTGTCAGAATAAGCAGCTCAGAGGCCACAGCTGGAGTGCTCTAGACATTTCTAAAATAATCAAAATAATAATATTTGCTGAAAGTAGAAAGTTGGAAACAGAACACTACATAGAAAACATCGCTTGTATGGATAAACACGCACATCGGCGCACCCCAAAACATTGCTTATCTGTATAAACATGCACGTTGGCAGGCCCCAAAGACGCGGTGGACAAGAGAGGAACTGCACTCAGCAATTTTCACAGGAACATCTGTCTGCTTTATTCTTTCTATAGATCCCGATCAATAGTTCTCTGCCATTAAAAAATAATAATAACAGGAGTTCTCAGACAGAATAACTCACAGCAGGATAAATGTTTGTGAGTCACACTTAAGAATTCGCCTCAGGGCTCGTAGATTCTGAGAACTCCCAGGCAGCGCGCCCCGCTGCCCATCCTGAGCCTCGGGCCTGAGCCTCCTCCCACAGATGGAAGAGCTGAGACGTAAACAATTCAGGCTGGATCCCACTTCAATAATCACTCATTTGATAGCTTGCATTTTTCGTGTGATAGTACATGCCTTGTTCTCATTTACTTTGATGAAATGTGGGGTAGTTGCCAGAGGAAGAGAAATGCTTTTCAGATTCTTCTTGGACAGTCACCTAAGTATGGCAGAGGGTTGCATCTTCTAGACGTTCCAAAGTTTAAGGATCAAAAGGAAAGCAGTTTTAAGAGACAATATGCCTGAATATCCTGATTTGAGGAATTAGAGTGATAAACCTTAAAATGCAAAGACGTGTTAAAAAGAATTCTGTTTTTATTGTCACAAAAAGGAGCAGGCTATCATTTCCCCTGTGAGCCATTCAGCTGACAGAGACAAAAACCTGAATATTCTCCAATTGCTTGGAATTCTTCCCTTGCTGTTACTGCAAATTAAAATAATTCTCCAGGTTTGGGGAGAAAGGGCCACTGCTTACCTGACTGGCAGCTTATGAATGCTCCCGCTTTGCTTTTCGGAAGGGAGCCAACCTGTAAGCTCCTTGGCGAGTAGGAAAACTAAATGGAGCATTGAAGGAGGGAATTTGGAGCAACTCGATGCCCTACAGGCATTTAAAAACAGCAGACACACTAATTCACTGTAAGCTGGGGATCCCAGGGAAGTTTGGTTTTGGGGAAAGGAACCTCCAGACTCATGGGCTTTGCACCCCACCTCACTCAGAGGCATCATCTCCTTGGTGTCTTATTGCTTCATTTCTTTGTCAAACGGGGGAGGAGCCTAAGGCTTAGGGATGAGAAAGGCAGAAAGCAACGTCTTGAAGTCTGAAGGAAGTTTCCCAAGAATCGTTCCCACTAGAGCCAGAACTTATGCACAGAACGAGTAACCAGGTGGAGTCGTAAGCTCCGGGTGTCCCTGGAGAAACGTTCATAGCAAGTGGTACCAGGATTCCGAAGAAGGAAAAGCAAATAAGACGCTTAAAACATGTGCTCATGGTATTATTTTGTTTCAAGAGCGTATTTCCTGTAATCCTCATTCCCAAAAAGACACTGGACATGGCGGCTTATCTGAGATCCACCAAATCTTCCACTGACTGAACTTCCTCGGCCCCAACTGTAAACACTAGAGCTGGTGGGGAATTTGGTCCCTTCTGCTCCCTGGTGACCCCAGCAACTGTGAACACCCCTGATATATCATGGGTATTTAATCATTACTTGTCGAATAATGTCTTACAGCACAGTAATGTCTACTGTGCTATAAGACTTTACAAGTTACAGAGCAGAGTCACATTTTTTTCTCACGTGGTCTCCACAATCGCCCTGGGAAGTGGGGTACCATCATCTTACCTTTATCTTATAGAAGAGCCATCTCTTCAGCTGCTACCCACAAGAGCAAAACTAGAAATTCACAGCTTCTCAGTTTGGATGTAATTGCTGCTTTTCCAGCTCTGGTCCGGTGCCGCCTCATCAGTCCCAAGGGTACTGACTCCGGGCAAAGGAGGCCTCGCTAACTTGTCCCCGTGACTTGTTCCAGGTGGGTCTTTTTCGAAAATCGGGTGTGAAGTCTCGAATCCACGCCTTACGTCAAATGAATGAGAACTTCCCGGAGAACGTCAGCTACGAGGACCAGTCCGCTTACGACGTGGCGGACATGGTGAAGCAGTTCTTCCGCGACCTCCCAGAGCCTCTCTTCACCAACAAGCTCAGCGACACCTTCCTGCACATCTATCAGTGTAAGTGGCAGTGATGGGGAGCTGTCCTCATGTGCGCCCGCCTGTCCACCTACACAGATTTTCTGTAGGTCGAGTTATATAAGGAGCACACGAATCCGTAAAGAAATATGTAACAGTTGTCATTCTACACTTCTCTTCAGAAGTAGACTTTGTTCACAGTTTAATACGGAAATCTCCAGGTGATATTTTATGCATCTCAAAATACCTTTTTTAAACCAAAATTTTTCTTCACAATAGGGTTTTGCATAAGACCTAAAACTAACTTTTGATGTCCTTTTAATAAATTTAAGATGAAAAGGGGACACAATAGAATTTATTCTGTATATAAGAGTTTTTCAATACCTATTTAATTTTTAAAAAGTAAACATTTCCGTGGGAATATAGGAAAGTCAAAGCCAGAAGTGTTAAAATTACTAGCAATAGAAGGCAAATATGTCTTAATTCAGTGTGTTTTAATTGGTGAAGAATAAGCAAACCAAATCAAGGCTTATGATTACTTAATTCAACTAGTTTATATTTGCACCTGGAATTTTTTGAATGACGTTAAATTAATCATTCTCAGCCAAGCCTCTATAATTAAAATAATCATGAAAACAACACTTTTTTTTATTAAAAAGCATATTCCTGCTAAAGGTAGTTATGAAGGAAGATATTAGAAATGAACATGGACTCTTCTAGATATGATAATGTTTTCATCATAAATTATTTTGGTGGTCCATGTCTCAATTCTTTGGGCGGGGGGTGGGGAGGGTGGAATTTGCCCTGTGGACTGAGTTTTGAGCAAAATATGCCTGAAAATGGACCTCAACGTGGAATTGATCCAATTTGAAGATGATCCTTGCTGTAGAGAATTTGATACTAAATGTGTTTGTGGTGTCTACAATATTGTAGATTCAAAAAGGATGATAATAAGTACCACCTGTAAAAACAGGATAAAGTGGCGATCCACTAAATAAATATTATTTTGTCAAAGTGAATAGGTTAAGTTAAATTCATGATACTTGTCACTAGAGCTCAAGCACAGGGAGCTCGTGATATTGTTGCCATAGGGATTAAGCTGTTCAATTAAGCCCCCTCCCCCATAGATTGAAAGTATCTTACATGAGTCTTTACATTTCATCAATTCTCGAGTTAAGGTTAACTCTAGCCTGAAGTTAAATAAAGCCAAGTTATTTCCAAGGGGTCCATGCCTTTGGCCCTTTCTGAGACTCACCAGCAAGAAAGCAAATTAATGCAGGGTTTGTTTTAGCTGCTCGAATGTTTACTGAGTGCTGCTTACGTACAGGCGGTACGCTGAGCACCACAGAGTGAATGGATGCGTAAAGACACTCTCTGCTCTTGAGTTTCTTACAAAAGAGAGAGACAAGGCTCTCAGTTGTAGAGACAGAACCCAAAGTCCAACAAACAGCTCTTTAAACAGTTAGGACGCTGTCCAATGCACACGACAAGAAATCTGGAATTAAATAATTCCAGAGCCAGGTAATTCTGTGAACCACTCAGCAATGCCAGGGCTGGAGTCAGCCTCCCTTGGCGATCCCTTCAAGGTCATAGTATGTTTGCTGCCATTTAGAATTGTCATGTCTTCTCAAAATCATATTCAAAGGTAGGAAGAGGACAAAGGGCTTCTCCTTGGCCATATGTCTCTTTCCATCAGGGAGATAAAGTTACAGGAGCTCCTCACATTTATCTTGGTCCCAAAGAGCAAAAATGGTTTCTGTGTTCTCCCCTAAATCAGTCACCAGAAAGGGGAGTAGGGCTGCCATTTTTGGTTCGGGCTGACATGCTTATTCTGGGTCTGAAAGAAGGGCCTGGCTTCTCAGAGCTGACACCTGAACACAGTGTGTGCTTCCTCAGAGAGGAGGAAGGGGAAGAGGCACTGAATCGGTACCTGGCTGATGCCGACTGTGAGGGTGCACGTCCATATGACCCGTGAACCTGTGGCAAACGAGAGGTATTAGGCTGGACGAGGATGGAGGGTTAGGGAGTTGGCACATGAATCGAGACTCTCAATTACCCTCCGTGGCTTGCAGCAGCGAGACTGGAGGTTCGACGTCTGATGGATGGAGTTCAAGTTTCCAGTCTACTCCTGGGACGGAAGGAACAGTTCCTCTCGTTCTTTAGAGCAGTTCTAACTTTAGCTGTGTTGCTTCTTGGATTTTCATCAAATTATTCATGAGAGTAGAGTGTTGGATGGCTAATAAAAATATTTGAGACCCACTGGTCTACAGGAGAGAGAAGAATGGAGAGATCAAAGACAACCCTATAGTTTTAAGGCGTGATGGCTGGGAGGATATAGAAAGGAAGGAGGGACAAGGGAGCCGACTTGGGGGCAAGGAGGAGAGAGGGGTCTTCAGAATCAACCAGATGTGGATTTGGACGTGCTACTGGCCATCGACATGGTCACAGGGTAGCAGCACTTCGGGATGCAGATCCAGGATAGTCTCCCCAGAGCCAAGAAAGAGGCAGGAACCCCAGGAGAGTCCCGTGTAACAGAAAGGTCAGATGGATGGGCCCCAGTGAATGCTGAAGCCAGGGATTAATGATTGGCCCTCGCAAGCACTTTTGGTAGCAAATAAAGGATGGAAGATATTTTCTGAGGGATAAAGGAGCAACTGAGTAGAAAAGGGAAGTTGAAGCAACATGTAGCCTTGACAGATGACTTCAGAAATGTTGGCATGGAAGAGAAAGTTGGCGATCTAAAGTTAAACGACATAGACACCAGACATCCCACCTAAAGCAGCATATTCAAAAGCAGTTTAATGGTTCAAGCTGCATTTGTAGCACTTTGAGGACAAGCTTAAAGTTATTAGTTCTGTTTCAGCAAAAGCAAGGGGAAAATGAAAAAAAATGTTTGGCTCTGATTTGAACAAAAATGACTCTTCTCTACTAAATCCAGATCTACCTTCTGCCAGTACATTGTACATATGGGGTGGGGGGGGATCCCAGAATGCTGAGTGCAGGATCAGGTTTTTCCAAAAATGTGGACTTGCTGGCTGCCTGGAGCCAGCAGTGTGCCCAGCCTTGCAGGGTACAATGACAGAGGGGGCAAGACCTGGGCAGAAGTCACATGACACCCCCGCCAGAGCAGCAGACTCCCATTTTTTTTATTATGCACCTCTACTAGTAGTATATATCTGAGCATGTGAACTTATCTATTTTTAATAATATAAATGTATCGTGCTATACTATGACCTACTGTGCACATTATAAAACACATACAATCGGTAGTTTTAAAGTTTGAGAGAAAACATGAACGCCACTGAAAATTGTAATCTTTTCTTCTCGCCCATCATTGCTTGTCATGAACATATGTCCCCACCCCTTCAAACACAGACAGCCTACTGCAGAGACCTGTTCTAGAACATGGTGTTTTCAGAAAGACAGCAATGTGAACCTAAGTGAACTCCTGGCTGTGTCCTTCAGAACAAGGCAGTGAGTCAGGCCCTAAATGACACAGTCAGCAGCCAGCAGGCAGCGCCCGCACCCACTTCTGTAATTTTTCTCTTCCTTCACTTTGTAGTGTTGGGGCCCATGCCCTCTGAAGTCTGCATGACCTTTGCCTGCCACCAGCACCGCCACCGGAAGGGCCACCCTGACGGGGAATGGGCCTTAGAGGGGCTGCCCATTCCCCATAACCTTGGGGAGTCTGCTTCTTCCTCCCCAAGCACAGTCTCGATTCCCATGACCTTCAAGATTATGGAACAGGTGACCTTGGGTCACCCCACGAAGCCACATGTCTCCTCTGAACCAAGCCCTGGTGACCTGCGGGAAAGAGACAGATTTGCCAGGCAGAGCTTCTAGGTGTCAGTGCAGAGGGCCAGCCGACTGAGCCCCATCACCCACGGTTAACTGCACCCAGCCGGCATCAGCCCCACGAGGGGTGGGGAAGGCGAGGCTGCCGTCCTCCAACACAGGGGGCTCCAAACCACGTCCCACTGAGCCCTGGGCCTCCTGGGAGGTGCTTCCCAAGCTGTCGGGTTGCAGGGTGGGCAAGAGAGAACCAGGCAGACGGCTCTCCAGCCTGTCGCCAACTGCAGGCAGAACAGGAAAACGGTTTGAAAGCAGACAAGCCAGTGGGATGCTAGGAGCATGAGGACCAGACCCATGGTATTCCTTTTCAATGACCGTCTCGTTGTTGGGACCGTGGGCCCTGGAGTTAGACCGCCAGGGTTCCAATCCCAGCTCTACCTCTCACCAGCTGTGAGGCCAAGGCAATTACCCCGTTCTTTGTGTCGCCAGCAGTTGTCATAATCATCGTTGATGATGTCTCTGAGCGTGTCTTCAAGTCAGGAAGGTCGAGCTCACTCACTTCCTCCTCCCAGCCCATTCTTCTCGTGGCTGCTCCCGTAACGACCTGGCACCCCCTTTTCCACAGATGTCCCCAAAGAGCAGCGGCTGCAGGCAGTGCAGGCCGCCATCCTGCTGCTGGCGGATGAAAGCAGGGAGGTCCTGCAGACGCTGCTGTGCTTCCTCAATGACGTGGTCAACTTGGTGGAGGAGAATCAGATGACGCCCATGAACCTGGCGGTGTGTCTGGCCCCCTCTCTCTTCCATCTTAACTTACTGAAGAAAGAAAGCTCGCCCAGGTGGGTTTTCCTCAGCAGCAACAGTAATCCTAAACCAGGTGTTCCCCACAGTTCATGAAAAGGAAACAAAACAAAAAATAAAGCTTCTCGTGTTGGGTTTTGACTTGAGGATTCGTCAGCATTTAATTTGTAATCAGAAAAAGTTTCGAGGTGACCTAATTCATGTGCTCAGACTCATCAGATTGTCAAAGTAGCATTGAAGAATGTCTGTATTGATCCAGACATCCTGAAGAGTTTTGTCTTTTGTGTGTGAGTGGGAAGGAGGGAAAAAGTACACAAAGATTGTATTTTACAATCTTTAATTAAAAAAAAAAAGGGAGGGGGGAGTTGGGACTAAGTTCAAGGGCCAAGCATGGCAGCTCACAGTGAAGTGGTTTCAAACTTGGGGAAAACAGGTTAGTTTCTCCCCAGACAGTTATTCCTGCTCTTGTACTTGTCCGAGGCTTTTCATTGTAAGCTGTCGGATTCTTAGCCTGGCTCGGAATACCTGAGACGTGTGGTCCTTCTTCCGATTTGGCAAAGAGGAAGTCTGTGCTCTGGAGAGCACGTGGGTAGGAGCGGAAAGCAAGAGAGACGGGCTCTCTGCTTTGGCACCTGCTTAGGACCGCCTCCTTCGATTTCAGAGTCATCCAGAAGAAATATGCCACCGGGAAGCCAGATCAAAAGGACCTCAACGAGAACCTGGCCGCCGCGCAGGGCCTGGCGCACATGATCACGGAATGTGACCGGCTCTTTGAGGTGAGCGCAAGGCGGAACCTCCTTCCTGATAGCTCTTGGCACAGGATGAGACGCTGGGAACAGTGGCTACATTCGTGGCTGATGTCGGTTTGCTCCTGATTTTATAATGACAGCAGGACACTCTAGCTCTGGTCTTTGCCTCCAAGGAAAGTGAGGAGCTAGCTGTATAATCGAGGCTCGATAGTTAAAGACTCTTGGGTTTACCACGATGGCAATTTTCGTGAAAGCAGTTACATCACCTTCAGTTGCCAGGTTCAAGGCCAGCCAGAACATTACATTCTATTTGATTTGACCTTGGGACTTGACTAGGTTCAGCAGGTATGTGTGTGTGTGTGTGCGCGCACACACGCGTGAGTGTGTTTGTGTGTTTCTGTTGTGTGTGTGAGATATTGACCAATCTCCGTTAACTAAGAATCAGCGACAGCTTATGAATATAGCCATAGATACATGAGAGAAGTCAACAAACTAGCCTTCTGGCATACTTTTTGTAGTAAATTTGGCATTTGTAAATGAGACAAGTGTGCTAAAAAGGTACAGCTGACTCTAAGTCACATTTGCTGGTTCCCTTAAGTATATGTTTCCCAAATCCACATTTTTCCAAAATGAATAAAAAATACATTAAAGGTAAAATGAAAGGAAAATGGAAAGAACCAATAGGAAGTTGGAGTAATAGCTATCCTTTGGAAACATATTTGTCTTCCTGAGGAAGCCCCATTCCCCACGCCAGCCTTGCTATTGGCCTTAGAAAAACATGTCATGCCCCGTGCACTCAGCCTGTTGCCCATATGTGGTTCTTGGCTCAGTGACTTTGCTTTCTCTGACTAGTAGACTCAGCGTGTCTTCAGCTCATGCGTTGCTCTTTGGTGCATGCGTTGGTGCAGGTCCCACTTGAGATGCTGGCCCAGTCTCGTAACTCATACGAGGAGGCCGAGGTCCACGCACCTACCCTGGAAGACCTGGGGACCCAGCTGGAGGAGAGCGGGGCCACGTTCCACACGTACCTGGAACATCTAGTCCAGGGCCTCCAGAAGGAGGCCAAGGAGAAGTTTAAAGGATGGGTCATGTGTTCCAGCACAGACAATACGGACCTTGCCTTCAAAAAGGTAATCACGGGGATTGGGGGGACTCTGACAAGCAGGCATGTGTTTGGCTTTAAAAACAGCTGCCGTCCACAGGGCTTGGCACACCCGTAACTGTGACCCGGTCTAGAGACTGCCAAGCAGCTCTGTGGCCCATAGTCAGAGTGCAGACTGTGAAGCCAGACTGCCAGATGCCTGTCCGGCCTCTGTCCCTTAGCTGTGCGATGTTCGGCAAGTCACTCGCCTCTCAGTTGTTATTATTATTATTATAAAAGATATAATAATAATAATACCATTGTCAGAGGAGGGCTATTTAAAAGTCAAATGAAACATACTGTCCCATACCTGTTAGAAAGGCTGTCATCAACAGGATGAGTAATAACCAGTGTTGGAGAAGTTGTGGGTAAAAAGGAACCCTCATACACGGCTGGCAGGAGTGTAAATTGGTACAACCACTATGGAAAACAGTATGGAGGTTCCTCAAAAAACTAAGAACTGAATTATTATATGACCCAGCAATCTCTCTTCTGGGTATTTATCCAAAAAAACTTGAAAACATTTATTCGTAAAGTTACATGCACCCCGATGTTCATAGCAGCATTATTCAAGGTGTCCAAGACAGGGAAATAACCGAAGTGCCCTTCAATAAATGATGGATAAAGAAGATGTACTACATATATACAATGAGAAAAGATGAAACATTGCCCTTTGCGACAAATGGATGGATCTTAAGATTATCGTGCCAAGTGAAATAAGTCAGACAGAAAAAGTTGAGAACTTTATGATTTCACTCATAATGGGATATAAAACCGAAAGCAACAAATGAATGTGACAGACAAGTAGAGACTCATGGACAGGAACAACAGTTTCTTGGTTGCCAGGGGGTAGGTAAGGGCAGAGGGGGTTCAAATCTATGGTGGTGGAAGGGGATTCATCTTTGGATGGTGAACACAACGCAATACACATATGATGTATTATTGAATTGTACACTTGAAGACTTACATGTTTTTATTAACCAATGTCACCCCAATAAATTTAATAAAAATAAATAAAAATGTTAAAAAATGAATGAATGAATGAATGAATGAATGAATAAATAAGTAAATAAGAACAAAATAGGTTAGGACAGCACCTGGCACCCAGTAAGCACTGTGCGTGTTGATGGTTCTTATTTTTACAATCACCATTATCATTATCGTAAGCTTAAGGGTTACTGGTTTCATACGGGAAACCTAAGGTCCCCCAGTCGCTCTCTTTCAAGGCACATCACTGGGCTGTCTTCTGAGCCCCCCGGTGAAACGCGGCAGGTTCCTCGGGACCAGCTGCCCTCCTGAGCCTTGCCGATGTCTTTCGTCAGGTGGGGGACGGGAACCCGCTGAAACTGTGGAAGGCATCCGTGGAGGTGGAGGCACCCCCGTCTGTGGTTCTGAGCCGCGTGCTGAGGGAGCGCCACCTGTGGGACGAGGATTTCGTGCAGTGGAAGGTCGTGGAGACTCTGGACAAGCAGACGGAGATCTATCAGTACGTGCTGAACAGCATGGCCCCCCACCCTTCCCGAGACTTCGTGGTTCTCAGGTAAGCCGGCCCCTGGGGTTAAACACGCAGTTCCGAAGGCAGATTGAGAGCCGCAGATCTGAGGTCCCCTCTAAGCTGTCCCCCATGTCCCTCGGCGAAGACTGGCTTTGCGATGTCCGTGCCTGACTTCCTGCATCCTCACCTGATCTACAGCTCGTCGGCTCTCTCCTGGTCCCTTTCATCACGGAGCATGGGATTTACGGGGCCATAAATAGTGTTCATTTCCTCAGAACAGAGTCCCAGGAATAGCTGCTGCTCATCCAGTTTGAACTATCTGCCAAACCATGTCAGTGAATCCCCCTGACTTTTCTCCGGCTCCCGCCTTTCTCCCTCTGGGAAAGGAAGTCCACTCCGTGGAACTCTCAGACGTATTTGCATGACTTCGGGATTCCTTCATGTAACTTCAGATGTGCAGAGCTCATCACCCCCCATGGCAGCCTAGGCACACACAGCCCCGAAGGTCCAGCGGTGCTGAGACACTCAGGTGTCCAGTAAGATTCCAGGGCCTGCCCAGGCTTACGAGTCTTAAGTCTCCCTATGGAAATACGTCTTCTGGTCGATTTACAAGTTGAGTTCTAGACCCCTGCTGTCAGGGTTTGTAATGGGATGCTCAACCAGAGACAGGAAGTTTGCACAGTATAGAGCCATCTACGTGGGTTGGTGAGTCAGGACTGAATCAGAAAGACGAGGGATTCAGGATGCTAGAAACCCAGATAAAATATAATTAAATCAATATATCCTTTCCTATTGATAACTAATACCAAATACTCTCTCCTCTCATGGACTGCTGGTGGAAATGAATCACCAGCGAAATTCCCAGATGTATATTTAAAATGGTTTCTTTATGAAACTAGTCTTGATGGCAGACTAAAGGTTACTTTTCACGTAGGCTATTTATGCCTTTGGAGTTGGTCTCTGGGACTTTGAATTTTAAGGGTCATTTCCCCCTGAATACATGTGTTTATCTTAGCCACCTTGGGATCCCGATGGAGAATGTGAGCATTTATAAGGGTGGCCCATTACCACAGTTATTGGAACATGAGTCATCTTGTGCGAGCTAAGCTTCAACACCTCCGCTCTTGCAAGCGGCAAATCGAACCGTTCCAGGAGGGAGCCGGGGGTGAGGGTGGCGCCCTGCCATGGCGTGCCTCTTTCCTCCCCTTAAAGGAGGCGGGGACAGAGTCCTGGTGCAGGATGCTCTGCCTTCCTTCCATCCGTCCACCAGCCTGCCGTTTACTTCTGTGCCGTTCCATCTCCACCTTGTGCCAGCCACCGCTGGAGGCTCCAGGGAGGCTGCAGTGAGCATGGCAGACAGTCCTGCTCCCTCGGGGTTTACGTTATATTAGAGAGAGCATCAATAAATAAGAGGGCTAGGGTCCCTTCACCTAGGAGGGATACGTAAGGTAAGGGAGAGTAGGGGGTGGAATTTTAAATATCGTGGTCCGGGCAGAGTCTCACTGCCTTGATGGTTCACACAAGACGTGAAGGAGAAGGTGGGTGGACCAGGAGGCTCTGAGGGAAATGAACTTGGCCCCGAAAGGGATAAACGATGAACCAGATGTGGTCCCTGCAGCAGAAAGTCCTTGTGGTTATGACACAAGAAGGTGGAAAGGAACAGCATGACGAGGAAGGGACAGGGCTGAGATGAGATACTTCCTGTCTCAGAGCATCACCTGACCAAGGTACACACACATGGCTGGGTTCCCTTCAGGACTGCCATGTTTCCGTCTCACTTTGTCCCCTTCTCTAGTTCCTTAGGAGCATCCAGGGATAGTGACCGAAGATCTCTCCATTTTATCCCCACAGATCTCTGCATGTGTCAGTCTTTATTATTAATCCCTTTATCGTGCAAGAAAAGAGACCAGGCATGCCCACAGAGAAGCTGCTGCACATTTGTGTGGGGCTTGCTTGCTCCCAGGTTCCTGCTAGGAGTGTGTAGTGGCTTCCCTTCATGTGTCATAGGACAGGGCGAAGTCGTAGATGAGATGGCTACGTAAAGGGGTAGGATTAGTGATGCCAGTCACTGGGATGATAATAACAAAACCTATATTTTCTGGTAGAAATAGTTGTTACACAAATGCTCTCATGGTTTCTGATTTCCATCAACAACCTTTTCCCAAGGGCTAGCCCCTTCTATTCTTGAATAGCTCCGGTAACAGAGAGCTCACTCCCTCCTCACCCAGCCCATTCCATTTTTGGAAAGTGCAAAACGTGAGACAGATCTTTGCACTACCGAGTTGAGAAAGGCCTTCCTCTCTCTCTGCTTTCGGGAGTTAAATCAGTGGTATTTATTTCTCCCACGTATGAGCCAGTCAGGGGTTTAAAGACGAGCGACCATCCACATGTGTCTAGTTTTCTTCAGGCTGAGCATCACCAGGTCATTTACCCCATAAGACTTGAGGTTAACATCACCTCCTCCAGGAAGCCTCCCGCCTGTCGTGTGCCTCCCCCGCCTTTCCATGCAGTCTCAGAACACTCGATGCTTAGCCGTGTCACCGCGCTGACCGTGGCATGCTGGCGTGCTCTTTGCAATTCTGTTTCTCCTCCTGGCCTGTGCGTCTTTGTGTCCTTGCTGGCTTCCCAGAGCCTGGCACATGCCGGCGCTTCATGGATGTTCACACTGAAGAATTGAATGAGAATCAATTCCAAAACTGAAAAAAACAGCCATTTAATAATGTGCAAGGGCCTCTGCAGCCTGTGGTCGGTTCCCAAAGCAGGTCTGGATGCTGCAAGCCCACGTCCAGCCCCCAGGTCTGAGGCCTGAGACTTTGGCTCTGCATTACACTGTACAAACTTCGCCACACTTTCTGAAGCCATTCACTTAATCCAAGTAAGCTAGGACTGGGATTTGAGCAGGAAACCATGAGTGTCCACCTCAGCTCTGGGCTCCAGCCTTTCCATCTCTCTCAGCCACACTCTCATGTGCGGGTTGTTTCGCTACAGGACCTGGAAGACTGATTTGCCCAAAGGAATGTGTGCCCTGCTGTCGCTCTCCGTGGACCACGAGGAAGCCCCGCCCATGGGCGGCGTGCGAGCCATCGTGATGGATTCTCAATACTTAATAGAACCGTGTGGCTCGGGCAAGTCACGGCTGACCCACATCTGCAGGATAGACCTGAAGTAAGTGGGAATACCCCCGGGTGGCGGGCTTGCTCTTGGAGTCCCAGCGTGAGTGGCACGTCCCCCAGGGCCCTGTGTGTCATCCTGATTTCTTCTTCCACTATACTTTTCTTTCCCTGCAGCCATTGATATGCTTTCATAGACGAGTACTTACGCCTCTTTCTTCCCCCACCTTCCCTGAAATTCTGACGTTTTCCTGTGGTCCTTTGCTCTTCTCTGTTTTCAGTTTTGCCCACACTTAGATGTCTACGCCTCTCGCCTGGAACAGACACAAATGTTAGAGTCTGGCACACAGGAGATTCTCAGGAAACAAGAGTCCCCTTCCTAGTGTTTCCTTTAAGGCCTGTCCCTTTGCAAAGAAGAAGCCAGCTTAGATCCAGCCTCTTCGAGGCATTCATGATGCTGAACCAGGTTCTCGGCCCAGGTGGGCATAAACTGAGTCATCTCAGTAAAGTCTAGAATTTAGCCTGAATCGTCTCAGAAAGATGGCATCTTTTTTTTTTTTTTCAGCACTTTATTTTCCTCACAATGATGCCTTGCTGGGGCCTTACATTCTCACGTGCCAATAGAAAACCAGAATTTGTTGTCATCTCTTAAAGAACTGAGAATTGCATACAAAAACCTCACATAAATTAAAAAGAAGAGTACATTTACAGATGCAAATGCAAACTATTTTCTGACTCAGGGCAAAAGGTGGTATCTTTTGAAAGCACCCAGCGAGCGCTGAGAAGATAGGGCTCATGCATACTGGGTGCTCAGGTCCTTGAGAGGCAGCCCGAGGGGTACACAAGTGTCCTGGCCACCAGGGCACAAAGACAGCCCCGTCCACCATGACAGAGTGGCATGATGTGGAGGAAGGCTTTCCCACGATATAGAGAAAGGCTTTCCCACTTCATTTCTGATTTTTTTGTCCCCACAGAGGTCACTCCCCGGAGTGGTACAATAAAGGCTTTGGACATCTGTGTGCGGCGGAAGTTGCCAAGATTAGAAACTCTTTTCAGCCCCTCATCGCCGAGGGTCCAGAAACCAAAATCTGAGTTCTCCCCGGCATGACATCCAACTCAGGGAAGAGGAGGCAAAAGCAAACACGTGGGAGAGAGCGGGCTTTCAAGAAAGAGAGAGAGAGAGAGAGAGAGAGAGAGAGAGAGAGAGAGAGAGGTTGGTGGGCGTGGGTAACGCTTAAAGTGGAAACACTGACAAGTCGGAATGTCGGAGATACAAGAACTTCTAGAAGTTTCCTAGCCTTCCTGGAGATGGCTATACCCCTACTAATATAATATTTTTAAAAATCAAAACATTTATCTATGTTATCTAAAATCAAATGGATTATTCCTTGTGCATTGCCTAATTTGCTATTTAAAGGCTTCTACGAAGCCTGTTCTTAACTGTAAATAAATGTCTGTACAGCGTATGTACATAAGTGTGTATATTTCTACCCTTGTTGTATATATGTAAAATCGATACCTTATATGTAATTGCGTCCGACTCGGCGAGTCCCTTCCTTACGTGTTTTTTTTCCCAAGTTGCTCTGGGCTTCGCTTGCTGGATGCGGAGAAGCAGCTGCTGCTGCCACCAAGGTGTGAAAATGTGTGGCCTGTCAGTCTGCCCAATGTCTAACCAAAGATTAGCTAACCAAAGGAAAACAGCATCGAAAGGTTCTGTGTTGTCCGTTTGTTTCTGCTGTTCAGAAACCAAGGGCGGGGTGTTGAATAAAGTGAGGAAAAGAATGTTTACTCCTCTTTAAAGCAAAACAGTGGGTGAGAAGTTGCTACCAAATTCAAGGTTGGATCACCGGTTGCCACTGGGCCTGGCCAGGTACAGTTTCGATGAGATGCCAGAGGCCCAGGGGTCACTGGCCAGTGAGAGTGACTGACACAGAACCTGTATTGCCCTGCTGATGAGAGCTGACTGTAACAGCCTTTGCATATTCACAGCCAAAGGGAGCCTCTGTGTTTGATCAGTTTTTCATAATGTTCTTAAATGTCATTCTTTTTGACCAGTGGCCTATTTGGTCACAGTTCACTGGCATTTTCTTATCAACGTATTGCACTGATTTTAACTCTGGACACCAGACAAAGGGAGATGATGGTCACCTGAGATCCCCAGACCATTGTAGCTTCAGGGAATTATTTTGCTATGTATGATGCTCTTTATATAGAATCCATTCAAGTTTTGCAATTCGAAAGACAGGGTTTTAAATCGACATAAGACCGAAACCATGTTCTTCAATTAATAATAGAAAATATAAACAGATTTGTTAAATCCACGTTTCTTCATCAGCCAATCAAACTACCTATACATTTGACTCAACCCTATTTATTATTATATAGACTAAGCAAATTGACTCTCCTTAACCTATTGCTAATAGATTTAAATTGTTTTATTTTTATTGTAATTCAACAACTATAGAGAGAAAAATAATTTATTGTGTTTGGTTTCAGGGAGAGGGATTTTCTCTGGCAATCCACGAGAGATTGGTATCATAACTTAGCAAATGGCGTTGAAGGAAAAAGAAAATCTTAAATGAGTGTTTTTCCCTTTTGTTGTATGCATTTATATAATGTTTTCTCTTATCAGCAATGTGCAATTCTTTTATTGAGAGGAATAAAAATGCTGTGCATGAGTTTCGTATGATACATACCGTTTGAATTGTGACCTAGGAATTTTATGATTCCTTGCCTATCTGAGGAGGCTGCAGCAAAGCCATAATTTTCCATTTGGGCAATGCTTTGTGAGCACAATTTGCTTCTACCACACATCTCGGATATATGCTGGATGACTTTAATGGGCATAGACAAGATCAGAGCAAAAATTAATTTCGCTTAATCAGGACTCTACACCAGAGAGGGGACCGTACATGTTGGAGCCTCTGACAGGCACATAGGATGAATGGGGTGGTGTCACCAGCATAAGCGTGCACTCAGCTCACCTGAGGATCTAGTTCAAATGCAAACTCTGACCCAGGCAGTCTGCGGTGGGCCTGAGACTGTCTTTCTAACAGGCCTTGGGGATGCCCAAGCTGCCAGCTCAGAAACCACACTCTTAGAAGCAAGGACCTAGAGAATACTTAAAACAGATTGAAAACAAATGTGATTGTATGTCTGGTTCCCTTGCTCTTCAAATTACCCGACTTTTAAAAATTTACTCCTGTAAATTAATCACATCACTGCTGCCTAACAATGTGGTGCATTAAAAAAAAAAGGAAAGAAAAGGAAGGGAAAGATGCATTAAGCTTATCAAATACCGCAGTATTTTATTCATTGTTATCTTGCCAATGGAAATAAAATATGATATTACATTTAAATATTATATTTATACCTCATGTATATTTTTACCTCAATTGTTGGTATCAATCATCAATTGTAAATAAGTAATTGCCAAGTCAAATAAATTTATATACATTAAATATTTCCTATTTTCTATAAAATACACGTTGATTTTCATGCTTCATCCTGTACGGCAAGGAAGACTTCGCTCTAAGGTAGCTGGCTCTGAGCTCGGCTCCTCTGTACTGTCGTCACTATGGCTCCCAAATATCAGAATGTTCTTAGCAGCAGACATTCAGCCTGGGCGCCCCGACTTGTGCCTAAGGCATAAAGTGATAGGTAGACATTTGTTTTACATTTTATTGATCTTAAATCTGAAAAGTAGTCAAACACATTCACAGTGTTTTTATCAGAGTCAGTGAACTCCTTTTCATTGAGCAGACAAGTAATCAAGACTCGCGAAGTGATGTGGCTGACGCCCGGACCATGGAGAGTTCACTGCTTTGCTTCTGAATGAGAACGAGGGCAGCCCCTGACTATGAGAGCGGGTGCTCCTTCATGTTCTTAGCTACGGGCTGCAAAGGCGACATCAGGCACAAACTCCACATGCCTCATCCGATCTCTGCTCTCTGCTCGCCTCCCCCACGCTTTCTCACATGACTTGCAAGTTTTGCTTTCATGGGCAGGAGAGAAATCACCGGTGTTTGTTCACAGCCCCAGCCACTCTGCACAGATCCAAGAATGAATGGGAAAGCACAGTGTGCAGAGAGTTTGGGTGACAAGTAAGTTCCAGGGAGCAGACAAATTTGCAAATACAGGATCTGTGAATAAGGAGACTGGATTTATAAACAAAACTCAGTGATAATTACTGTAAAATCTGTGAAGTCCAGAGTTAACCGTGATCCCAGGGATGTCAGGGAAGTGATGGAACAGCACATGTCAGGGGGAAGGGACAGGCATCAGAGGGAGCAGGGTGTGGCCAAAGCAGAGGGTCGGAGAGCACACACGGTCAGAGATGAATCCCAGTGGCCACAAGCCAGGAATTTTTAAGCTACTGGGACTTTGGACTTTATTTGATAATCAAATTAGAGCCCAAAATGGAGAAGTGAAATCAGATTTCATTGATGGAAGACACTTAAATGGGCTAAAACAGAACTGGCGTATTACGAAGCCCACGTATGCAGGAGAAGGGGTACGAAGATACCCTCTCTTCCCTTTGATTTCTACGTAGGCAGAAATAAATAAAATCATTGAAACCACTGACTTTCCTGATACTAATAATCCATGATAGCCTGCCTTTCTGTTCATGCTAGAACATGTTGCATACTCTCATTTCCTGTTTCATGCGGAATGTTTATGTAAACTCAGTATTCATCCAACCTACCTCAGAGAAGACACTTTCAAAACCAACCTAATACATACTTAATACCAAGACCCAGGAAGCTCCAGGTCAGCCTGAGTGCTGTATGATCCTAGCATTCCAAGGGCTGCTGAGACGAGGTAGGTTATGGGTGCGATCTCTGCAAGCAAACTCCAAATCGTGTGAAAGACTTGATTGGCAGGCTCACTCCTCCTTCTCTTGTTATGAGGCCCATCATGTGTCACAGGAGGTAGGCTGGCCTTGGTGCAGAGGGAGCTCTGAGCCTGGACCACTTGCTCAGATGTCTCCACTTTGCATAAATTGAGCTTGAGCTGCCATTTTGCCTCCTCCCATGACTCTATCGTAGCCAAGCCCCTCCTGTGGGCCAAACTGGGGTCTGTCCTATTCTGATTAGCCCAGGACACCATGGGTAGGGAGAGGCTTCTAAGGGATGACAGCTATTAGAACGACCTGCAGCTAAATCTAGGATGGATTGTCACGATGAAGGGCAGCGTGATGATGGAAGAGCCATCCAATTAGAAGTCTGTTGTCACAGTCCAGGTGGAAAATATTTGTGAGAAAAGAAGTGTAGAGATTTGTAAAGATATCTCTGAGCTAGAACAAATAAGATTTGTGTCTTAGCTGGTTGTGGAAGGGTGGGAAGGTAGAATTATCTTAAGATGATTCAAAGTTTTCTAGCTTAAAAAACATCAGTTAAGTCCTTTAACTGATACAGGGGAAAAGAAGAAGGAAGAGCAGGTTTCAGATGGGTGGCAGGCAGGCAGGGTACCATGCCAAAAGGGATGACCCCTTGAGTTTTGATCGTGTCGCACGTTCAATGGCTGGGAATCGTCCAGGTGGAGACGCCTGGCAGCCCGTTGGACATACAGATATGAGACGAGCGGGACCAGAGGTATGTCCATTAGTGCACTTTGGGTGTGTCATCCCTGCCTTTCCTGCCCACCCACGGAATGGTCCAGTGACACCGAACCACCACTTCCCAACTCTGTGACTTTGCCTTGACTTTCTCCCCATCTGATTGGTCATGTGATAACCTATGTCGTCCTCCAACCCTAGCATTATTTCTTCCATGGACTTTCCTGGTCACAGGAAACATAAATATATATGTGTTTCTTTACATATTTCTCTTATTGCATGAACCACAGCTCATTTTGCTATTTGGCAATATATCTAACTCTCCCACCAGACTATAAGTGCTTACGGGCATGGGCTATGTCTTATTCAGCTTTGAAACTCCATCTCCTGGGACACTTTCTGCTGCATCATTCTACAAGTATTGGCTAGAATGAGTGGGCATTTGAAAACCGGGCATAAAGATGCCAGAAGCCATAAAAATGAAAGTCTTAACCTAGGGACACTGTGTAAAGTATTACAAAATGAATGAAATAACCTACATTTTGTGTTTTGACTACTTCAACACTCCAATAGTACAAAAAAAATGGAGAGTTAGCTGGTCTTCTGAGAAGTTAAATATGATGGTTTCTGAAATTGGCAAATGCTGAATATCAGCTTGCAGAAGCAAATAGGACAGTTTGATTAGCTCATTCATTCGACAAATATGTATGAAGCACTCATTATGTTTAAGACACTATTCTTGGCTTTTAGTAAACAAAACAATGAATAAAATCAGTGAATAAAACAGACAAAAATCCCTGAGCTCATGGAGCTTATGGCCTAGTGCAGGGATCCCCAACCCCCAGGACCATGGACCTATAGCGGTCTGTGACCTTTTAGGAACCAGGTCACATAGTAGGAGATGAGCGGCAGGCAAACCAGCCAAACTTCATCCATATTTGCAGACCGCCCCCCGCCCGCTCTGCAGTGCTGGCTTCACGGCCTCAGCTCTGCCTCGGATCATCGGGTGTTAGATTCTCACAGGAGCACCCATCCCTGGTGCCAAAGAGGTTGGGGGCTGCTGGCGTGGAGAAAACACCAAGAAAACAGGATAAATAACTGACCAGGTTAGCTCTACATAGAAAAAGAAAACAGAGGAAGGAGATAGATTAGACGGTCAGGAAAATTTTGCTGAGGGCTTGGTGTGAACTATTCAAAGTGACACTCTGTCTGAGTGTTTTTGCCTCCAGCTCTCCTAGAGTTGCCAAAATTACAGTGGTGGGAATAATCGATGAATTGGTTTGCTGAGACCTGTTCCTTGTGAAGAAAAAGAAGTACAGGAACGAGAGGGAAACGAACCCTCTGAGAAGTGCACTCGCTGATGCATGATGCTGTATCTTCCAAGCCAGTGTGAAAGGGGCTGGCAAGTGATGCTTGGACGTCGGAGACACAAACGTCCCAGATGGCCACATTTACCTGTGCCCAAATGACTAAGTTCCCTGCTGCTCTGATTTCCAGATACTAGCCCATCTTAATCCCCCCCAGACATTTGGGGGAGTTCTCCAGACATTTGGGCCAGCATCTCTGAAGTGCTCGGGGGCGGGCTTCATTTTGACATTCTTCATCACACCCCACTCCCTGTCAGCTCACCGGTATGCTCTGCACACCTCCTGTCTGCTGTCACCACACTGACACCAGGGGTCCTCCGGGGAAGGCCCGGTTCTCCCTGGGACCCCTCTTTACGCAGCTTGTCCAGGCTCTTTCCTAAATGCTCACAGAGCA
Source organism: Macroglossus sobrinus (assembly GCA_004027375.1). NCBI lineage: Eukaryota > Metazoa > Chordata > Mammalia > Chiroptera > Pteropodidae > Macroglossus > Macroglossus sobrinus. The sequence goes on along the minus strand of PVKZ01001470.1, from coordinate 78,733 downwards.
CCTGACGCCAAGCTGTCACTTGAATTAGAATCAACCAATACCCTGGGGAGAAAAGAAATACGAAGTAGGATGTAACTTAAAGCTTTGAGTACAAGTCACCCGACTTCTCTCCGGCCTGTCCCTGTCACCTCGACCTTCACTCTGCGCATGAGCGAACACCTTCGCCTGATGGGCCCACAGCCCACCTCACTCCAAGGCTCAAGTCCCCAGTCTTTCTAAGGCTAGGAACGCCAGCTCCGCCTGTGAGAGGAATTCACCTCGGCAGGGGGTCCACCCTCATCTGCGCATTAATGGGTGTGGCTGAGGCATCAATGGGTGTGGCTGAGGCATTAATGGGTGTGGCTGAGGCATTAATGGGTGTGGCTCAAGCCCCTGACCCTGGAGATAGTCACACAATGGGCAGGCCCTGAACCTGGCTTATCTCACAGGAAACACCACCCCTTTGTTTCCCATGGGGACAGCTGAAAAGCTGGCCAGCAGCTGGCCCTGGAATGCCGCTCCCTCTCTGGCCCCTTCCATGTCCCTGTCCTAGTGTCAAGGTACAGGTCAAGGTGGAGGTCAAGCTGGAGCGGGTCTCCACTTAGTCCCACCAGTGCAGACGCCACCCCATTCCCATCTTCTCGGGTATCAGTCAGCCGCCTGCTGAAAAGCTGACCGATGGCATTTTGATACGAACGAGCGTCAGACAGAGCTTCTCCACTGTGGATCTGCATAGTTAAGACTTGTATCTCTGTATTGGGAAGCGGAGGCTTTGTCTCAGGTGACAAGGATTTTGGGCAGGAGCGGTCAGGTGAGAGCTCCTTTTGGAATAAGGAGGATCCTGACGTTACAGGAGTGCACAGCAGAGCCGGGAGCTGAGAGGCGGCCTGATCTTGTTCCAGGGTGAGTGGGATGGTCACTCCCCTGCTCGTCCCTGCTGTACTGGGACCCCCCTTTCCTGGCTCTTCTTGGCAGCCTCCTCCGGGACCCTCTCCTCACCGCTCCCACCACTTCAAAGCATCTGAATCTCACCTGTTCGCTGAGAACCTCCCACGTATTTGTTTTCCACTTCATCAAGCATTTTCCAAAGACCATCCAGGGTGGTTTTGTGGGGACCTTTCTGCCCGTGAAAGACCCCATGGAACACCCCCATCAAGAGAAAAGGACCCCCGCATTCCCAGGCTGGTGGAATGGGGAGCAGGATGTCTATGCCCTCCGACTGGTCAAGTCAAAGACGTCGCGTGAGCAGGCGCCCCCAAATAAGATGACTGGATTTCCTCATGGTCTTTTAGTTTCTCTGTTGCTCCCTCATCCATGGGGGGAAATCAAAAGAAAACGGACATAACTGTCAATCCCGTGTGAGCCACAGGCCGAGCGTGCCGTCTCCCACGAAGACGAACAGTTCACGTTATTTTGGAGAAATAGAGCTCCCCAATCATGTGAAATTAAATACGTTCTCTGAGGCGCAGCCACTGGGTGACCCCGCCCATCCCTGGGACCTGTGGAAACCAACCGCCTTCCGAGAGGCGAGGAGAAAGAAACGCGCCCTCCAGAGCTGCTGCTCTTCTCAAAAGGCAAGAAACAGAACATTCGACTCAGAAGGAACCCAGAAGTGATGGAGGAGACACCGTTATTCTTAGTTTTCCCTCCGTGGGCGGTGGTTCCAACATAAACCCAGTGGCGTACGTAGGAAGCCTGAAAAGCATCGGGTACCATAAGGGAAGCAGAAAGCAGCGATGCAGCATGGCAAACGAGGTGCATGTTGCTCGGCTGCATTGCTCATGTAGCAGGGCTCTGAGTCTGTCCTGACCTTCCCCATCCATCCCCAAACTCGTACTTAGCAGAGCCCCTCTCCCCTGGAGTCTTGATGACTGGATTACACAGTTCAGGGCTCAGGTTGGCACAAAGCAGGATTTTTTTGACATGAAATGAAAGAATTTTAAACTGCACACACAGCAACAGCTGTCACTTCCTGGGACTGAAGGAGAACGGGAGGGGAACGGTCTTTCTCCGGGAAGACAGAACATTCTGTCGCTTTTGTCAAAGCATTTGCACGCGTGAAACGAACAGCTCTCCACGTCCCCACATTCCAGCATCAAGACATTAGGGGAGGTTTGGAAGTAGATGGCTCCAGGGGACACCGGGAGTCATGCAAAGCAAGAGGACACTCTCTCAGCAGCCGTCAGTCCCCAGAGAGGGCTCAGGCTCCCAAACCATGACACGGGAATCAGTGGAAAAGAGGGATCCAGGGCTGAGGAGGCCTTGAATTTTATTCTTGGGCTTTTAATTTTTTTAAATAAGCTTTAAGGTTATTTTAAATTATTTATGATTCTAATTGAAATTGCATTATATATCATAATTATTGTTATATATCAATATCATAGATACATGTATATAGTGAATTGGGGGATCTAATATTTTTGTTATTTTGCTGGAGGAAAGGACAACCTCGCCAGGCAGCCAGCGGGCAAGGCCATTTGCAGGAACACTCTCCCAGGGGAATTCTGAAACTTGATGAGGAACCAACACGAACCAGAGCTTCAGACCTGGAAGGGCAGACACCAGGCCCAGTTGCAGACGCCACCTGTGCCGTGTGCCCTGGGCAAAGGCAGCTGCGCCCTGGCATCCTGCGGTGACCAAGGCGTCTTCATGCACACGTGCGTGGGCGCCCACGTGTCGCTCGTCTGTCAGTCCCCACGACAGTCCAACGAAGTCAATGCCGCCCTTCCTATTTTCCAGAAGAGTCAGTTGAAGCGCAGAGAGGCCAGCCGAGTTTCTGTAAGTTACCCAGCCAGGCCCGAAGTCCAGACGATCTGACCTTCACTTTGCGGCTGGCCCTCCTCGGGGAGATGCCATCGGTGACCAGCGAAGACGTCGGGGAGCCACACTGGCTGCGAGCAGGCTTTGGGCAGGAGCTGGCTCAGTGGGTCTTCTCAGGAGGGACATTTTGAATAAAATTGTGAATAATGTCCACCGTGAAGAAGACACTGCAGGCAAGCAGGGGCGCGGAGGGGAAGGACAAAGTCCAGGGTTTCCCCCGCTGGACGGCTCTGCCCAGCCCTGCACGGCACTCGCAGACCTCGGCCACCGTGGTTCGCCGAGGTCCACGGCACCGTTTGGACACGCGTGGCCACAGCACTACATCAGGTGTGCCTGACACGCGGACGGCTCCCCAGGCCCACCCTGGGTGTGCGGGCCATGCTCATCCTCAGATGCAGATTCATTCAGAGGCAGCGGGAACCCGGCCTGTTATTCCATTTCTTGCATATTTGAGGAGCTAGTATTGCAAAGCTGTCTTTGGACTCCCTTCTGCTATTTTTCCTGGGGGCACCAGGGGCCTCTAGAAACTGGTGGAAGGAAGCGATAAAAGATAATCAAGATTTCCATAATGAAATCTAAAGGCAATGAAAATCATGCCTTGTTTCCTGGAAACAAAGCAAAATACCAAGAACAGATTTGAAATACTGCCACAACCCCTAAGAGTCGTGTCAGGAAGTCTGAAGCCCAGAATGTACTGAGATCTTCAAAATATATAGAGGGCAGCAAGAAAAAAACTCATAATAATAATAATAATAATAATAATAATAATAAAATGAAGACTTTTAAAAGGCATATTTAGTGCAAGAAATGGGAGAAGGAAGTGATAAGTCTCTTCCTGACATGGAGAATGTAATGTCAACAGAAGAGAAAAAAGAAAGCAAAATGATTCCTTTCTTTTCGCATCCTTGTCTTTCCAACCAGAAAAGTCTTCCTCCTGAAAAAAAATGTAGAACAAAACCTGGTTTAGAAGTGGCTTTAAAATATATCCACACACCACATGATGCCCTTCCCTGCAGGAAGTGAAGCTTAATTCTCCACTCCTTGAGTGTGGGCTAGAAGGTGGTGATTCTGAGGGGAGATTTGCATTCTTCTTGGAGAGATACCTAGAAGTGGAATTGCTACACCATATGTACACTTTTGTTTAACTTTTTAAGGAACTGCCAAGCTAATTTCCAATGTGGCTGCACCATCTTACCCTCCAGCAGCATTGCATGAGGATTCCAGCCTCTTCGCATCCTCGTTAACATCTGTTATTGTCCACCTTTGGGGTTTCAGCCATCTTAGTGGGTGTGATGTCTTCATAGTTTTAAATGCTGTTCACTGTTTTAAACCTTAAGCAAAAAGAGAAGTTGCAAGTGATCATGTGACATGATAAGATTCAATTAACTCAGCTTCTGCATCTTCCTCCTTATACGTGCTCTGCTATTTTGTTTATTTTATCTACGGTTTAAGTAATCACGGAAACTTAGCTACTACGCCCAAAGTGGGGTAGAATAGTTTCTAACTCATGCTTTCTCTTGCCCTGGCTCTTGCAGAGGGCAAGATGGAGAGCAGGTTTCGGTACTCATTCCCCAGATCCTCACCTAATGCTTACTTGTTTGTGTTCTCTCTGCCTTTTCTCAGATGCTCTTTCAGCAATGTGCTAAAGGAATGTACCTTCAATGGGACCGCCTCATCAATAGGAGAGCAGGAGAAAAGAAAACCAAATGCTTTTCTTCCCAGCTGGAGACACTGGCAGTACTGGGTGTAGACAGGGTCTAAACCGGGGAACCCCTCAGTCATAGGCATGAGGGGGTAGGGGAGGGCAGAGTGGTAATCTTTGAGAGGCACACCCAGAGGACCAAGCAGAAACAAAGAGTCATCTTAAAAATGACAAAACGGGACGTGGTTCCATAGTGCAGCAGTTAGCACGTCTGCTTTATACGCAGAAGGTCCTGGGTTCACTCTCCATGGTCTATGGCCATGCCACCCCGAACAAGTCCGATGTCTGATCTCGGAAGCTAAGCAGGGTTGGGCCTGGTTAGTACTTGGATGGGAGACCACCTAGGAAGTCTAGGTGCTGTAGGCTTAAACAATTAGAAACAAACAAACAAACAAATAACTGACAAAATAGTTCCCAGTTCAAAGAGACTGGAGGTTGATTGTATAAAACCATTAAGAATGTTCTGCCCAGATGTGTAGTTGTCAGTCTTGGACCCAGAAGGAACGAAATCTCAGGCGAACACCGGGGAAGCCCATCCGAGGCCTGCCCCTAGGAGGGGAGAGTAGACAGTGGGGCTTCCAGAGTCTGGTCAGCGGCTCCTCTCCGGGGAGATAGCGGCCACCAGCATCCTGTTCCCCTCTCACTTAATCGTGCTTTGTGTTCACTGAGCAACCTTCTGAGGATGATTTTGCTCCCGCACAGAGAGGCTCGTGGGGAGATACTGTGCCTGGAGGGTTGGGTGCTGGTCGGAGTCCTCAGAGCAGAGCCGCAGATGTAGATTTGGGTGGAGGATGAGCAAAAAAAGCCTCAGATGGGGCTTCAAGGTCACAGACAGCATCACTCCACCCTCTACTCTTCTCTAGTCTGTGTCTCCCTAAGAAACTGAGCAAATAACCCTGACTTGTCGGGAAATGCCTTAGCGGGACACAAGTGGGTTTCCAATAACAAAAAAGTTCACCTCACAGTACCCAGACTGCTATGCTAGACACGCCAGGGCAGAGTGTGACAGAAGATGAGGTTGGTACGAGAGAAGAGAAGGAGACAGCACTCCCAGTTCAGAGAGGGGCGTGAACCCAAGGTCATTGCCAGCTGCCTCTGTCCAATGCATTTAGCTTGGAGAGGGCTGAAGTTTTGTTCAAAGCTCTAGATCGAGGGTAATTGAAAAGATACCTTTGCTCTAAAGGTTAGTTAATGTAACAGTGGGTTTAAACTAACCATGTGATCTAGCAATAAGGAGAGATGACAAGTCTTCAAGGAGCTCAGAAGACAAAAGGCAAGAGAATCATCGGGCAGCTGCTGGCTCTGGGGAAGACTGAATAACTCAACAGGAAGGAGAAAGTCTGGGAAGGGAGGGGCAGCCATAGGGTAGGACTGCATTTGAGGTAGACAGGGGAAGAGAGGGGGTCAGGAACACCCCCAAGTGAGCAGAAGGTGGCCGTGGAGATTTGCTCATGTTTTATTGGCATTCCCTGTGTCAAGGGTTATCACGTGATAAGCCTTTTACAGGCACGGACGGCTCCTGCTTCTCTTCCTGCTATGCTGCACCTCCAGGAATTAAGAGAAACGTGGCCATTCAGAAGTTCCCTTCCACAGATTTCTTTGTTCCATTAAGATGTTTAAAATCTAGAGCCGACAAGACAATTGGCAGGTACATTAAATTGTCACACCTGGCAAAAGGGTTGTGCAATGTTCTCTCTTTGTCTGTGGCATGAACACAACCTGACAAATGGAGCAATAAAGGAACATGCAGTGCCTGTGTTTATTTAAGATGCTGGCAAGACAAAAAGGAACTCTCCCCGGTGTGCTGAGTGGAACACAGACGCCAACAGAGACGGGAACAATGAGGTAGAAAAGTCAGGTCTTAGGAAAAAGTGACTGAAAGCTTGTCTGCCAGGAGGCCAGCGTTCTTTTATTTTTTATTGTTCCACGGAGAACATAATAGGGATCATGCTGGCTTTTTAAATAGTTCTCATCCCTCTCTCCTTTCCTTCCCCATTTATTTCTCTGTTTCCTCCCTCCCTTCTTTCTTCCTGTTTCCTTTCTCCACCTCACTAAGGATCTGTGTTAGCAGCCTAATGTTGCAAACACGTTCACAAACATATATTACATGCAAATGACATACTCTGTCATTGTTCATTAGTATTATTGACAGAAATTATCTACCTTTCTGCAGCCACATTTTCTCACTCAATAATTATAGAAATTCTAACCAAATCAGCTGGCTTTGCTATAATTCATTCTTTTTAATGGCTGCATAATTTTACTTTAAAGATTGATTCAGCTATTTTTTAAATTAAATTCTTTTTAATGACTACATAATTTTATTTTAAAGATTGATTCAACTTTTTTTTTTAATTTATGGAGATTCACTTTGTTTCAGAATTCTAATTAAAGGAATAACGCCGTGATAAACATCACAGAACATATCTATTATTATAAAATTTTATTTTTATGTATGTCATTTCTTTGGAATAAGATTCCCAGGAATAAGACTGGTGAATCAAAGTGTGTGTGCATTTTTATTTTTAAAAGTTATCGCCATATTGCCATTTAAAAATTGCTGTAACAATTCACATTTCATCCGTAAATCACGATAGTAAGTTTTCTTCTGCATACTTCAAATGCGAGTGGAAGTGTTATCATTCTATTGGGGGTTTGTAAATTACATGGTTATAAATGGATATTGCTTTGTTACTGTAATTTGTATTTCCTTGACTACTGATAACTTTCAGCGTTCAAATGTTGTGGATAAGTGATTTATTCATATCTATTTTCTATTACTTGTTATCCAGTAGTAAGAACTCTTGGTATTTAAAAGATATTAACTTTTTATCTGTCATCTGTGATGCAAATTTATTTTTAACTCTATAATTTCTCATTGACCTTATTTAATCTTCTATAGCTTTTGGTTTTTCTCTTGGTTAAGAAGTCTCTGGAGACCCTCCCTAAACTGTTATGTAGAGGCACCTATATTTTTTTTTCTCAATTGAAGTAATTTATTTATCCCTGATTTATTTTTATGTTTATTTCTTTACTTTGAATTCTTCACATATCTGAAATTTATTTATACAAATACTGAGAGAGGTAGGCAATGGAGCCAGTACCTTTCTTCTCACATTACACTGAAATATCAAATTCACAATAAATTAAAATGATGTGTGTTTTGGGATTTGTATCTAGATTTTCCATTCAATTCCTTTACCATGTTTATTTATTAAAAAAAAAATCAGTGCCCTCTTTATTTGATTATAGATGTTTTATAGTAAGTTTTATTTTTGTTTTGGATTTAATTTTTAAAAATTTATTTATACAAATTAGTTTCAAATATAGTAAGTTTTAATATCTGCATTTAATATTATTACCTTTTATACATTTATACATTTTATTCTTGAGTTTTTTATTTTTTTAAATAAGCTTTAAGGTTATTTTAGATTATTTGTGATTCTAATTGAAATTGCATTATATATCATAATTATTGTTATATATAAATATCATATATACATGTATATAGTGAATTGGGAGGATCTAATATTTTTGTTATTTCCAGTCTACACCTCTAAGAGCTTAGTATATATCTAAGAACTTAGTATAATTTTCCATTTGTTTGGGTCTTGTTTTCAGGACTTTATAGTTTTCTTCACATGGTATTTCTTTGCAACCACAAATGAATTTTTCCCATTTGCATGCTTAGGTGATTTCTGTTATTGATTGATATCTATATTTTTATATCTACTCCTCTTACAATTTAGTACTTTTTCCTTAAGCCTTTTGGATTTTCAGGAATATAATAATATCAACCCCCGAAAAAGAGCATTTTATCTTTTCTTTTCCAATATGTATTTAGAGTATTTTCTTACCTCATTCACTAGAACCATTAAGATGATGCTGAGTGATGATGATGAAAGCAAGCACCCTTACCTAGCTCCTGATCATAATGAAAGTGATTTTAGTGTTTTGCTATTTGGAATAATGAATGCTTACAGATGTTTTGTAATCTTTATCATACCTAAAAAGGTTTCTTGTTTATATGTTTTCTTAATTGTCTTTAAGAATAGCTGCTGGATGCTCATCAAAATAGCATTTTCACAAGTATTGATGTGTTCATTTATTTTTCAGCCTTAATATGTTTTTGTAAGGAATTATGTTGCTTAATTTCCTATCACCAATACAGCCTTGCATTCTTGCAGTAAATTCAACTTGTCCATAGTTTATTAGTTTGTTAATACATTGCTGGATTATTGTAGCTAATATTACATTCAGAAATCTTCGCATCTTGATCTTTTTGCATTATCTTTTTTGGGGATATAGTGATAAGAATGGCTTCATAAATACAATGAGAATTTGTTTTCTATACTCTTAAATAGTTTAAACAACATTGGAATTTAAGGTTAGTGTTCAGCTATGAAATTGTCAAATGCTCTTAACTTTTTCAATAATATATTTTGAATCACTTTTCTAATCTCTTCTATGGGGCTCAGTCTATTCAAATTTCCTACTTCTTTATTCAATTTTAATCATTTATATTTTTCTAAGAAATCACCAATGTTTTCTAGATTTCCAAATTACCTTTTGAAGATTGAGATTTTCTGTGTAGTCAAGTACACAATCTACTATTTTAGTAACTATTACTTGGATATTAAAAAATACATGTTCTTTAGGAGTCAATAAGTAAGTAAATTTGTGTTTTACAAATATAAATTTATTGAATCTACCTTGTAGAAGACACTAGCTATAGGTTTAGGATAAATAGCTCAACTTTTCACCTCCCTCCCTTTGCCCATCTCCAAACTTTCTGTAAAGGTGTTCACCACACCTGTCCCCAATGGCTAGGTAACCCCTGTTTATGCTTAGGTCTCAGTTGCATGTTATTTCTCCACAGGGAGTCCTCCTTCACGCCCTAGACTAGGTTGAGGAATGGTTTCATAATATGCAGAAGTTTTTCTTCTTGGCACTTGTCATTTGTAATTATAGAATACAGTTATTTGTGTAAGTAATAGACTAATGTCCTCCTCCCCTACTATCTAGAAATCTCCATGAGGATGAGATAATATTTGCTTTATCTTATCATCAGAATAGAGTTGAGCATTGTAGAGTGTCTGGCACATAGTAAGCATGCAAGAACTATTTCTTATAAGGAAGGAAGGAAAGGAAGGAAGGAAGGAAGGAAGGAAGGAAGGAAGGAAGGAAGGAAGGAAGGAAGGAAGGAAAAGGAAGGAAAGAAAAGGAAGGAAAGAAAAGGAAGGAAGGAAGGAAGGAAGGAAGGAAGGAAGGAAGGAAGGAAGGAAGGAAGGAAGGAAGGCAGAAAGGACAGAAAGAAGTGAATGATCTGTTAATCAGAGGAGATATAAATTCAAAAACTGTCACCAGCAGTTTTCCACCGTGTGGCTGGAAACTCAGGCTGCCATATCAAAGAATGCGGAAGCAAACATATAAGAAAAAGCAGACTTGAGAAATGAAGAAAAATAAAATTTCCTGGCTTCCAAGAACATATTAGTCCTTGTTTATAAAGTCTGAATCGGGAGCCCAACTGCATCCAGTCTTTGGATTCTTGAGACCTGCTCTAGCCTTATAATCCAGGTTTTACTGCAGTTAAAAACAAAAGCAGATTTTTTGGCTTTTACCTAAATTAACATCCATTTGCTGTTCCAGGACCCCATGCAGGAGACACTCTACACTAAGGTGTCACCTCCCTTAGGATTCTCTTGGCTGTGAGAGTTTCTCAGATTTCCCTCGTTCTTTTAGGACCTCATTGCATTTTGTTCGTACTTTATTTTATTCTTTCTAATTTGATGTTCACCTAGTGTTCACATTGGTTCCCTTTGTATCTCCTCCTACTCTCTCTGCTATTTTTTGGTTATTTTACCTGTTTCTTTTCATTATCTTTTCCCCTCTGTTAATATTGTTGTTCCACTGTAATTTTCTATTCCCTCTCCAGGGGCTCATAACAAAACACACATTTCTGTAATATATTAGAAAAAAGAGAGAAGATATGATTTATTTCCTTTACCAAGATAGTCAGTCTTCTAGAATATCTTCAGCCTTATTCTCAATTCTCTGCCCTTACCCAGACCAAGACAGAATCTTTGAAATGCATTGCTCATTGCATTTCTCCTTCTTCTTCCCTAAGGTCTAGATTTCACTGAGGTAGCTCAGTACTTTTCATTCCAGATTATTATTAGAATTACCCTTACATAGTTCCTTTCTATTTTAAGAGCTCTTATTTGGAGCAGCTAGAGTACATTCCTGGTCTACTGCTGTCCGTTTGAGTCTAACTGTATGCGCACTGCTGACCATTGCTTCTTTCCCCCTTCAGGGTCCCTCGGCTTTGCTGGTGGTGCTGGTGGAGGATGGAGATGCATTTTTATGGGGCTGTGTCATTTCCTTACATAGTCCTCTCTCTGGTACTTTCCTCTGGTACTCCCGATGCAGGAGCAATGTACTCTCTGGATCACAGCACCCTTTCCTCCAAACTAAAAGGAGAGAGACATCTGGGGTGGGTCAGGGATCCCGCCCGGGTAGCAGCCCCTTTCTCTCGACAATCAGATGCCATCCCACCATCTTCTCTCTCTTGGGAGTTGCATAGGAAACACTGATTCTTTAAGTGACTCCAATTTGGAAGGATCTAATGCTTTCTCCTCATTCGTGGAGTTTAAAAATTTTCCAGACTAGCTTCTGTGACTTTTTTTTTTCTCATTCCTTTTGCTTGGAACTTTGTGAATAGTTTCAATTTGCACATCCAGGTCTGTCTTAATCTCGGGAACATTTTCTTCTTTTACTGGGATCATTATTGCCTCTTCTCCATCTGTGCATTCTCTCCTCACTGGGTCTCCTTTTATTCACATATTAGTGCTTCTCAATATATTCTTTAAAAATCATTTTTTTCCCTCTCATGCCTGTCTTCTCCGTGTGTTTTTGCTCTGCATTTTAAGTATGACTTCTTGTTAAACTTCCAGAGCACTAATGCCAATCTCAGCAGGGACCACTATTCTCCTTCAATTTATTTGCTAGCGTATTTAGTTCAAATATCATGCACAAAATCTTTGAAAACTAATTGACCACTCTTACATGTTTCTATATTTAGGATCAAGTTTTAATCCCTCCCTTTAAGGATTTGTCTTGTGTGTTCTGCTTGTTTTTTTCTCTCCTAGGCTCTTGGACTCTGTCTGAACATGGGAGCTTACGTCCAGCTGTGGGGTTTTTCAAAAGATGCTGTGGAATGGAGGTTCTCAAAGTGTGGGCTGCAGAGCCCCAGAGCTCTGCAAGGTCAAGATGCTTCCATGATTATCCTAACATGCCGTTTGCCTTTGTTTCCTGTGTTGGCATTTGCTCTGAGGACACAAAAGCAATGGTAGGTAAAACAGCTGCTTTCTTAGCAGGAATCAAAGCCGTGTCACCAAACCATGTCAGCTGTCACTGTATCCTTCACCACCACATACGAGAAAATGAAGCATCAAAGATACAAGGAGTTTCCAAAGGTCTCATTGCACTACGTGGCAAAGCTGAGCTCACATCCAGATCTTCTTCCCCACATCACAGGCACCAGGCTCCTGTGCAATCTCTGTCTCTCTAATAAACCAGCTCTGATTCTGTAGAGAACAACAAGAGGATGAAAATTAAAAAAAAAAAAAGACGTAAAACATACAGCACTTTTCACAGCAGTGGTGACTAAGGGAAAAGCTGTCCACTCTCCCTAGATTTCCTCTGCCTTTTACTTTCTTCCAATACCTAATGTGCTGCTTTGGCAACGAGGAAAAAAGCACAACTTCTCCTACACTGAGGCCCGACCTAGCCAGGCTCCGGGGTGACACCTGATTCCTGGGACCACGACTCACTCTAACCCGCCCGAGCTGGTCATTCCCTCTACTCTGGGGACATGTTGTTGATCAGGATGAAAAGGACACTTGGACTCTTGGTAGAGAACCCTTTTCTTCTATAATATCATTTTCTTCTTCTGGATGCCTGCTTTGAAGGACCTAGTGCAGAATGACGATGAAAGCCCCTCGTTTGAAAGGTAGGAAAAAGTTTCTATTAAAAATATTATTAAAACACAAAAATTTTTTTCTTTCAAAATATTTTGTTACTTACAAAAGAGTAACAGAAGTCATAGTGATACGGGAGTAACAGCATAAACTCGCAAATTTCAGAATAATAGTTTGAAATTTTATGTAATTTTCTATAATGTGATAAGTGATAACACTTTAATCATGTGCTGTCTTGATTGATCATTGGAATTTTGGGCTTGCTTTTCTGCAAATTTATTAATTCATCAAAACGTACTTTTGGTAACTTTATCTTCAATAATTTAAAGCAATATTGGCTGGTTTTGTAAATGCAGAATTAGAAATAATTTTTGACATTTTTAATTTTGAGAAGAATCTTTCTGCAGATGCAATTGTTACTGGAGCTGTTGTGAGAATTTGACAGGCTGTGACAACGTTGTTGGGATTATTTGGGGATATTACACTGGAATAAATTTCTGATAAATTACTTCAAAATATAAATTTTATTACATCTAGAACTGATGATTGTCACAAAATAATTTTTCTAAAGAATTTAGCCCTCTGTACAGAGGAGTTTCATCTAAGTCTAAAATTGACTTTAAATGTGAATTTATACAATGCTATTTTAATGTTTCTCCTCCGACATTTGCTCAGACTGGTGGGGCTGTGGTTGCCACTTCTGCTACTGCTGCTTCTGTCACCAGCACTTAGGTTCTGTCCTGGCCATCCCCCAGGAGCCCTGACCTGCCCTGATGCATGCCCATGAGATCCGGGCCGACTGCTGTGTGCCCATGGCTGCCTCTGGACCACAGCCATCCGTGTGCGGGCTGCCAACCCATGTGAGTACAACGCTGGCCCATCAGCACCATCACAAAACCCAAGTTCAAAGATAAAACTATATAGAGAATTTCAAGACAGTCACGGAAGAATATTAAACCATGTGCAGGGTCCAGGCACACGGCAATGGCAATTTCTGGTTTTCTGCCCAATAGTGGTCTGGACTGGCGTGTTGACGGCACTTTTTATTGCCAATCTAGTAAGTAATCTGTCTTATGAATCTGCCATTTACCATCGCTCCTTTAAGAGGGTTTATGCGGCTCTATGAACCAGCAATTGTTTCCCTTCTTATAAATCAGTTGGCCACCTCCCTAAGAAACCAGTGTGAACCTAACTCTAAATACTTAATGACTAATGACTTAAATTAGTGTCTGGGTTTTTCTGGGCCCCTAATTTTTCCGGGATTGATTAGCTCAGGCCTAGAGAAGCTCTGGATTTATTCAATCATTTAAAATGGGGCAGACATAAATTCAATTTGTAGCATCATTCAGACTGCATCTCTGGAGCAGTCCAGACTGTTCCAATCCTGCTTTCACCTCCTGTCCTTCTGTGCACCTTTGTGAGCCCCAAATTTCTCATGTGTAAAATAGAGATAGTAGCATGTCTTTGAAGACAGGGCTTGACAAATGTTTATTATTCTTATTCCAATCTAGATAAATGAGGTTCATGCCCTCAGCTCGTAGCAGTGATGCTCCTACCAAGACAAAAATGCTAGCTTCGACTAACAATGTTTTGTGTGTAATAGGTAGAGGTCGCTCACTAACGCTTTCTGAAGGCAGCTGTAAAGGAGCAGAAACAGAATCCAGCTCAGTACAGCCACTCAGAAAGTACCGTTGGGCAGAGGCTGCTGATAGTGTGTGTGAGTGTGTGTGTGTGTGTGTGAGTGTGCATACATGAGAGTGTGTGTGTTTGTGTGTGTGTGTCAATAAAAGTCTCTGGGTCCGTGTAGGACCAGCCCTGTACTTACCTGAAAGCAGGCATGAGTGTCTGTGTGTACACACACTTCCCTGGGGCTTTGCTTGGATCACTGGGGTTGCTTCCTCTCGTCACCTGGCTGCTGTCGGCAGAGCTCCACGGGATAACGCCACAAAGCAACGCAGAACTGAGCATCTCCTCTTACTTGCATAAGACAAAGAGCAGACATTTTTTTGAAGCTAATTTTTTTTAACAGGGCGAGGCTTTTCAAATTTATATTAAGTTTGCTCATGAATTTGAAGCATAAACCAACAGCAGGTAAAAAAAATTCCAAATTTAAAAAGAAATTCACATTTAGGTTTCTTCAGGTTTACTGGTATGGACTAAAAGGTTAATCAGGGTTAATTAACCAAACTTCTATACCAATAGATTGGCATCATGTAAAATAGTGATTTCTTCCCTGATGAACTTTATAAAATGTAAATGTAGCTTATCAGAAGGAAATTAAATTATCAAAAATGATGAAATTAGAACATTTCATTAAGTTCTCCCATAAGATTTGCTTTATAGAACACACTCAGGTGCCTCTGCCACTAAATGAATGGCCTCTGGAAATGGTCACCATCCTGTGTCCTCTCCATTCCCCATCTCCACTGACCCAAGCCTGGTCTGCCCTCCCAGCCAGGACCAGGGTTGGCTGTCCAAGGATACCGCACACTATCCCTGATTCACTTCTCACTGTCTTCACTGCCAGATATCTCAGTCAAGATCCGATAAGAACCTGAGGGAGGAGAAGAGGAACCACTTTGAGATTATGTGACAGAGGGAACATTACACAGAGTTACTCACGGGGCAGTGGAAAAGCTGAGAAGCCAATAGGGGATAATAAGGAAACTCGGAGAGTAGCAATGGCAGGAAACCACTGCTTCCTCTGAGCTACAGGTTAAAGAAGGAGGTGTCCCTGGGCCCCAGGGACCAGGGTCACCATGGAGAGGCTAGCAGGCCCATCCAGTGGGCACTGGAACAATGAAAGAGACACAGGGCAACATCTCAGATGACTGAAGCCAGAATCTCTGCAAACAGGACCAGGCATCAGTCATTTTCAAAACTCTACAAGTGACTCCACTGTGTGACCAGGCTGGAGAACCACAGCTTAAACCATCTAGTTAGAATTAACATTCCCAGTACTGCATCTCTCCTGGGCTGAGCAGATGTGGGGAGAAGAGTTGTTGACACACCAGCACTCCAGGTCGAGAAGCAGAAACCAAAGTTACCAGCAGATCAGGCAGCCAACCTGCTCTACGACCTGTGAATGGAATATCCAAAATCTGGATTTGATTCATAGAACTTTGCTTCACAGGTAGGTTTTTAGTAATTGCTCTATAAAATATTTATTTAAAGAGCCATATATTGCTCAATGTTTATTGAAAAAAAAATGCTTTAAATATTATACATATGTCGATTATAATAAACCACTATTTAGCACAATTAATGCAAAAGGCATTTCGAATATACATAAATTGACTAGAGTAGAATATTCTGCTTAATCAACTCTATTAAGTTGCACATATTAAGTGTGTGCTAATTATTTGTTGAGCAAATGAAACATCAAATGAAGATTCGTTCAGTGTGATATTATTGTGATTTATTGTATTTTAATACTTTAAAAATAAGTAATCCATGATGATACATATAATTAATTCATTAACCAAAAGCAAACATATTAATATGTTCTTCTTTTAAATGACTGAGAAGGCAGTTCAAGATTTTGTACAGCCCTAGGATAATCACTAGGAATACTAATTTTCATCATAAATATTGTTAAACAGAAATCTGACTGGCAAAACTCCAGGTAATAGAGTTCACTTGATCCTGGTGGCTGGAAAATGGTTAACTCTTTTTCAAGAACCACCTGTATTGGGTTTCTACTCTTTTCATTAAGCATCTATTTATACAAGAAATGTTGACCAAGCAAATAATATATGTTTTCAGCAATGACAAAACGAGATAAGATGAGGTCCCTGCATTTGAGCACTTTACAATCTAATGGAAGAGGTGAGATAATCACACAGGTCGCTATAGGAGGTAGCAGGTGCAATTACAATGTCCAGGCCCAAGGAAATGAGTAGAAAGATTTGACAGCAAATGCCAGCTAATCACGGGAAGCAAGAACATGCATTAAGAGTATCTGAAGAGAGAAATGAGCTGAATCCAAATGGCATTTGATGTGCAGAACAAACACAAGCCAGAATACCATGTGGAGATTGTTGGAAAAGTCAGAGCAAAAGCTTCAAAGAGGACGATTGCAGCAAGTATCCAAATGAAGGGCGGATTCTAGAAATGTTAGAATAAAAACAATCTACAGAATTTCATGCCAGAATGTCTCTAAGGGAGGGCTGGGGAAATTAAGGAAACAGAAAGATCTAATTTGAAGGAAAAGATAACCGATATTCCCCTTCATACATATCTAGTTGAAGGCTAGAGTGAAATCCAACAGGAGACATTCACCATGAATGCACTGAAAACACTGTTTGCAAAGTCGTTTTATTATGATATTGTATAGTGTAACGACATCAAGAAATAAAGCACTCACTGTCCCCTGCATTCCAAAATATTATGAATAAGAATATAAATTCCTCTGATACAACCTTCTTAAAAGCTTCCAGAAACTGCAAGTCATCTTTACGTGTATCCCATATGTCCTGTTTCTACCTCACTTTAACAAAGTCACGATGGTGATGACGATATCATTCAGGTTTTTAGGGTGGTGAAGAACACAGATCCAGCCGACCACACATTCGCCACATGAGCCATGGTGGTCTTTGGTGCACGTTTTAGATCCGAGCTCTGCCGGCCAGGCCTGGAGGGACCACTGTGATGACAGAGACAGTATCTTGTCGTACTGAAACCGAGTCGACAACAGCCCCACAGTTTGAGTCACGAGCATGACACCATTTCCTCGACTCTCATCTTTTTCCCTCTGTCTCTTTAGAGGTGATGGGAGGGAAGTCACCACTCCATAAAAAAGCCGAACGGACTGAAAAATTAACTCTTATTGGATCCGTAAGAAGAGACACACTCTTGCCCCCCAGATTGGAGAGACAAACAGAAAAATCTAAGGAGTTGTGTCTGACCAAGCAGAGACTCGTGAGTGGAAACCACCTCTGTGCCAAGTACAAAAACCGGAAGGATAACGCGTGAACTGCTGGACGACCAGTGTGGACAACGCTTAGGGTTAAAAACTTCAAGGAGAAGGAGTCATGGGTGGGTCGTGGGAGGAGGCACAATTTTGTTAAATTTACCTCTAGGATTTCTACCAGATTCTCACAGTCAATAGGGAAAAATCCCCTTGTGTTTCTGGCAGGGGGAGGGGGAAAGGAACCATTCTGAACCACAGCAGAGGACTCCCGTGCTTACCAAGGCCTGCCCTCGGGAGAAGCTAGTTAACGAAGCCTGACCTGCTGAGTATTAACAGAGCCTAACTGCCCTGGAGAAGGAAAATACCCATCTCCAGTGAGTCAGCAGCCTCCACATGGGAGAAAGGAAATACCCAACTCCACCTCACTCTAGCCATTCTGTTCCTCCTACGCAGAGAGAGAAAAAAGAGAAACCTGGGAGAAGCCTACCGCCCAGAGGCACAGGCTCATTAAAAGACTGAGCCCTAATCACATGCCTACAGAACCCTTCCCTGCCCCCCATGCCTCAACACCACTTTGCTAAAGGCCTGCTGACAGCGGCTACTGTTGCCTAGTGCTTTCTGCTGGACTCTCAAGAAAAACTACAAGGTAAACCAAAAGGCAAAAACAGAGTTTGAAGAGACAGAGCAAGCATCAGAACCAGACATGGCAGGAATTTTGGAATTATCAGTCTGGAAATTTAAGGCAACTATGATGAATACGCTAAGGATTCTAATGGATAAAGTAGACAGGTTACAAGAAAGATGGCCAATGTAAACATAGAAATGAAAATCCTAAAAACAACAACAAAATGCTACAGATCAACACACTGCAGTGGAAATGAAGAATATCTCTGATGGGCTTGAAAGAAGACTGGACATAGCTAAGGAGAGAATCCCTGAGTTTGAAGAGATCTCAACATAAATCTCCAGAAATGAAAAACAAAAATAACAAAGAGATAAAAAAAAACAATATTAGACAACGATGTGACAACTACAATAGGTATAACATATGCACAATGAGAATAGCAGAAGAAGAAATAAAAAAGAAAAGAAAAAATATTTAAAACAATGACTAAGAATTTTTCTAAATTAATGTCAGACACAAAACAAAAGATTCAGGGAGCTCAGAAAACACTAATAAAGATAAGTATATTTAAAAAAAAAAAAAAGAACAAAAAACCCACAAACAAAACCACACTTAGGCATATCATTTTCAAAGATAAAGAAAAAACCCTGAAAGAAGCCAGTGGGGAAAAAACAACATACCTATACCTATAAGAAAGCTAAGAATTACATTCAACTTCTCAGAAACTGCATATGAGAATGAAGTGAAATAGTTAAAGTTCTGAGAGAAAAAAATCACAAACCTAGAACTATGTAATCCATAAAACTGTCCTTCAAAAGTGAAAAATAATAAAGACTAAGACAAGTAAAACTTGGAAGAATTTGTTGCCATAGACCTATCTTGCAAGAAACATTAAAACAAGTTGTTTAAAGTGAAAGAAAATAATGTAGGTCAGAAATTCAGATAAAGGAAGAGCATCAAAGAAGGAATAACTGAAGGTAAAATTAAAAAAAAAAAAACTTTCATTTTCCTTATCTTTCATTGTTCTAACCTATAACCATTTGTTCAAAATAATAATATCAAGAATGTATTTAATTATGTATGCTTATGTATGTCTTTGTGTTTATACATATCTAAGTCTATCTGTCTATCATTTATCTATCTAGCATTTATCCATCTATCATCTATCTATCTATCTATCTATCTATCTATCTATCTATCTATCTATCTATCATCTATCAGCATAGCTCAGAGACTTGCAGTTTCGGTTCCAGACCACTGCAATAAAAGTAAATATTGCAACAAAATGAGTTGTAATCTTTTTTGCTGGTTGGAGGGTCTTGCCTTCAATAAAATGAGTTATGCATATCTATACTCTTATATATGCTAATATATAAGGAATGGGAAGGAGGAATTAGGATTATTTTGTTATTATAAGGTATTCACACTACCCGTAAAGTGATATAGTGTTATTTGAAAATGAACTTGTCCTAGCTGTAAATGTATATTGTAAACTTTAGGGCAACCACTAAAAAAGCAATAAAAAGAAATATAGCTGGTATGCTAAGAAAGGGGAGAAGTGGTATCAAATAAAATGCTCAAGTAAAACCACAAAAGGCAGAAAAAAAAAAACAGAAAATAAAAAATAGGAATAAAGAACAAGGGTGACAAATAGAAAACAATAACAAATGTGGGAGATATTAATCAAACTATATCAGTAAGCACTTTGAAAATCAATGGTCTAAATGCACCAATTAAAGGTAAGAGATTGTCAGAATGGATCAAAAGACAACTGTAAATTGTCTACAAGAAATTTACTTTAAATATAAATGTACATATAAATAAATGATGGAAAAAACACCATGCTAACACTAACCAAAAGAGAGTAGACTCATCTATATGAATTTTAGACAGAGCAGATTTCATGGCAAGGAAAGGTATTAGACATAAAGAAGGACATTGCTTAATAATAAAGGGGTCAATTTCTCACGAAGACATAACAATACTTAACATGTATGCTTCTAACAAAAGAGTAACAAAAGAGTATGTGAGACAAAAATTGATAGAACTGGAGACTTATAGCTGGAGACTTCGACACCTCTTTATCAGAAATGGACAGATCCATCAGGAAGAAAATCAGTAAGGTCATAATTAAATTCCTCAATACCATCAATCAACGGGATATAATTAACATCTATAGACAACATCATCCAACAACAGCAGAATATATATCTTTTTCAAGTTCACATGAAACACTCACCAAGATAGATCACATCTGGACCATAAAACATACCCTAATAAATTTTTTTAAATAGTAGTCATTTAATGATTGCTGTCAGATCACAATGGAATTAAACCAGAAATCAATAACAGAAAGATAACTTAAAAATACTCAAGTAATGGACAATAAACTATACATTTCTAAATAACATATGCATCAAAGAAGAAATCTCAAAAGAAATTTAAAAATACTTTGAACGAAATGAAAATGAAGACACAACTTATCAAAATCTGTGGAAAAAAATAAAAGCTGTCTTTAGAGGGAAATTTATAGTATTTAGAGGGAAATTTATAGATATATTAGAAAAGAAGAAATCTAAAATCAATAATCTATGTTTCTACCTTAGGTAAATATTAGAAACATAAGAGCAAATCAAATCTAAATTAAGCAGAAGAAAAGAAATAAGGATTAGAGCATATATCAATGAAATTGAAAACAGGAGAGAGGAAATCAACGAGAAAAAAAAGAACCCTGTTCTTTGAGAGATAAGTAAAATCAATAAACTTGTAGCTAAGCTAAGAAAAAAAGAGGACACAAGTTATTAACATTGAAAAATGATAGGAGGGACATCACTACATGTTTCAAGGACATTAAAAGAATAGTAAAGAAACACTATGAACTCTATACCCATAAATTTGATAATTTAGATGAAATGAACCAATTCTTCAAAAGACACAATTCGTCAAAAACTCACTTAAGAAGAAATATACAATCAATAAGCCTGTGTTGATTTTAAAAATTGAATCAATAACCTTCCCAAACAGAAAACATCAGGCCCCGATGGGTTCACTGGTGAATTCTAACATTTAAGGAAGAAATTATACCTCATCTTTAAAGGTGATGGGAGTGGATTCAGTGGGAGGGAGAACCAGATAATAATAACAACTTAATCTGGATAATGCTTTGACATTTACTCATTACTTTCTCATTAGACATTAACACAGTTAAGCTTCATAATAGATGCACCAAGCTCTGGAAAGAAGTGGCGAATAATTAAACCCAGGCCCTGTGACTGCTCCAGGTAGAAAAGGGTAAAACTATCACAGGCTCCAAAAAGTTCTTGCCAGAACTCTTTTTTTTTCAGACTTAAAGCTGCCCAACTCAACAATCTCCCTTCAAGACGTAGATTCATTCATCTGCTCTTCATTCAATGCGTATTTTTAGACATATTCTTAACAATGAAAAATTCCAATAAGCTTAAAACTTTTATACCACAGGATTCACATCTTATCTGTATCATCAGTAAGTATATACATGACAATTTTATGTATTTACAACTAATATGAAACCGTTTTTTATCATCTAATATTGAACATACATCATCACAGATGGTTAAGCTTATATGTTTATACTCTGAGGCTGTTGACTCAGAGTTACTCTCCTAAAATGTTAAAAATGCAGAAGAGAAAATCTGCTTCATTTTTTTCATAATTTTTTATATTAAATTATTTTTTTTATTTTAAAAAAGTATAGTTATTTAGATCTAGAAGTTCTGTTTCAAAAATGATTGTGCATTTAAGGTGAAAACTTATTATTAGACATTAACTATATCTTAAATTGGTACCTCTTTTACCAGCCACTCTTTTATTCTGGCTCTTTCTCCCATTCTGGTAGAAACAGACTAGAAATTCTTGTCTCTCTATTTCTTGGTAGCCCCATTAGAACAAAGCATATCCATCCTTCAAACAAACATCCATGGCCCTTAGCCCCTTGCTACTCAAAGTGTGGTCCACAGAACAGCAGCATCCTGGGTACCCCTGGTGGCAGAGGATGTTGAAATGCAAGATCTCAGGCCACCCCAGACCTCCAGACTCAGACTCGGACCTGGGTCTCCACCAGGATCCCCAGGTGACTCGTGTGCACAGGAAACTTGGACAGCCGATTTAGATCTCCCATTCTCAGTTTTAGCTTCCCATTGTGATTAGCTAGGAGCTTTAAAAAGTGCCAATGCCTGGATCCCAGCCCTGGAGAATCTGATTTAATTGGCCTGGAGACTTTTTAAAAGCTCCCACGTGATTCTAATCTGTAACCAAGGTTGAAACCTACTGGTCTGGATTTACTCCCTCTCTCCACAGATGAAAACGACTTGGCTCAGTGGGTTTTGCTTCAGGTTATAAAGCAAGCTTGAGATTAGAATTAGGCATCAGAAGGTCCCAATGTGGCTCTTTCCTTCCCAGACTCTGGCCCGTGCTAGGCAGAGCTGGCAGGGTCCTTCCTCTCCAGACCCTTCTCCATTCACCGGCTCTTGTTTTTCATTTTAGGACTGTTGTGACTTTTGTTCTGGCCATACTTTGATGCCTCTCTTGCAGTGCTCATCTGTAGTACTTTGCTTCTCTCCCCTCTCCACTGGGCTCACCGTCAAAAGCCCTGAAACCATCCTCAGCCTTTCCAGCCTCTACAAATGCTCTTCCCAGGACCCTGGACTATGCATCACGACCTCCAGCAGCGTTACCCCCTCAGCACGGTCCTCCTGACAGGAAGCAAAAGCGATGCACCTCTCAGCTCTTAGCTCTGACATTCTGGCTCAGTCCCCTTTGTCCCTGGGTCTTTCTCATCTTCCTGCATCCACTCAATCTGTCCTTGGCCACACTCTTCCATGTCACCTGAGATTCTGAATGCTCCATCAGAATCACTCGGGAGAGCTTCTCACCAAACCCTGGTCCTGCAGCCATGTCTCTAAGGGCACTTTAGAAAATGGGGACTGTGAGGAAAAGGCCTGGTCATCTGCATTTGGAAAGCATATCCCGGACCCCCAGATCCAGAGGCTCTACTCCATACATAGGCTCTCCCTTATCCTGCAAGCCCTCACAAGCTTTCCCGCTTCCCTCCCCTCCTTCCCCTCTAGGGAGCCATTGCTGCCGGCAGTGTCCCCAGCAGTGCTGGAACCTCGCAGCTCTGGTGTCAGTCCGGTGCGAGCCCACTGGGTTGGTTTTGGCGGGTCGTTAGGTTTGTGACAGGCACAGATAAAATAAGGACATTTCAGAAAGGTACTAGTTTGGAATAAAATCTTGTTCATTTTTCATCTTTGTCTTTTACTAATGTATATTTTCACCTGATCTGTCAATCTTTCTCTAATTATATCTCATTCAGCTGCTCACCACTACTGCCCCTGTCAATTCAAATGTTATATTTTGAAGCTTTCAGGTTGCCTGAAGGCAACTCATAATACCCATAATTTAAAGAGAAAATAAAAATAGATATAAAATCTCACGTCTTAAATGCAACAGCATGGCCTGGAAGCACTATAGAGCTTGCGTTCTAATAAATCAGAACTAAATTAGCCAAAGCTGTGATTCACATGCAGTTGGAGATCAAAACAGGCTGAAATGCCTGAGGCAACATTTGGACAACAACCACTGTGATACTGAAAGGAAAATTTCCAAGCTCATCAATTGAGATTCAAAAAAGAAAAATGGTCAGCCTATTCTAGCAATTTATTGAGGGCAACATTCAGCTGAAAATAATTTACATAAAATAAATAAGATCATTGAAAATTAATTAGTTTTTCCATAAAATAAGCATATTGAAAGATTATAACCAATATCAGATACTCCACCAGAAATTTCGAATCACATAAAAATTTAGTTAATGAACCTTCAAATATTTACCGACTAAATAACAAATATACAAATTTCAGTGTTTTGTCTGTGTCGGTTCATCATTTCAAAAGAGCAGCTGATATGACAGACTGATACAGACACAGCTTCTGCCAAATTAACTTCAGGCTTCAATCGATCCAATGTTTATAAAATTCGGATCCAAGAAAATAATCTGGTATTATTAAGTGACTGTGCAGATTGATTTTGTTAGTTTAGTTTTACCAAGGGCATTCTGTGACGTTGTAGATTCTACCTACGTCTCAGATAAAATAAAGAGATTTGGGGTGCATCACACCAACTGTAACAGCCTTGGTTTCTTGTTACTGAGTTCTAAATATCTGATTAACAAAAAAAAAAAATCACATGCTTATTAAGGATACATGGAATATGAGGAACTGAGGCTCAGCGGCATTTTGAAGGTGGGTCTTGCTGGCCCTTTCCTTATACCTTCCTGACTTAATTAGTATGTAGGTTAAAATGTCTTTCTTCCCTAACCTATTGGCTCAAAAAAAAGGGGGCAGGGGGCGAAATATCAGTCACCAAATCTTTTGTGGTGTGTAGCAATCCTGGAGTGAAACAGGATTTCACATCTTTAAGGCGTCCCATCACCATCGCTAGTGGAACTTTCACCCTTTAGTCACGGTTCTGTGTGTTTTTTCTTGACCTCTTTTTCTTTAATATCAAACTGTGCATTTATCAGAAATGTATGAAACAAAACTATTCCAGGAAATACACTGCAAGAAACAAAACTCCAACAATATTTAATGGTTATAAAAATGAAAAAACACAATAGATCTGAGCAGAAAGTCACACGTTCTAGGAAATTATAAGTATTTGCAGATGACATAACAGGACTCCTTTTCAAAGAGGAGTTCCCTGTGTATATTTTCAGATAAAGAACTTAACCCTATAACAAGTCTTGCAAGCAAAACGATTGACTAGTTGAGGGACTGTGAATAACAGGGAAAAAAAAGTTACAATCCTCTCAGTGGTTAGTCTAGAGGTGATGACTTAGGATAGGAGTGTTACTGGCTTGCCACCTAAAAAAGGGTAGCAAAGATTATCACGTATAAGCTTATCATTCCTATGAATACACAGAACTGAGGTTTGTGGCATCTAGCACAGAGCAGTTTCTGATTCCAGACAGCTGGTTTCTATTAAATCAGTCTCTGAACAGAGGTGATGTCAGCAAGCTATTCTGCTCATTCACTTATCCCATCATCCATCCCTATACATAGTCAACTGAAAAGCGTTTATTGAACAATATTTTATATAAAACACTGATAAATACTAAAAACAAACAAACAAACAAAAAACCAAAAAACAAAAACAAACAAAAAAAGCCTCTGTTTTTCTCTCTAGAAATAAGGCCCTTCTGTCAAGGTTGGTCTATATCATCCAGATTACCTTTCTCTTCCCAGGATGATATTTTGAGCAGCATTGTTTATATTTTTAAATGGAGATGCTATAGAATGATGTAATTGCTCTACTAATTTGCAAAAGGACGATTTGAACTAGGGTAAAGACCGAATTACAGACTATAGGGAAAGGAAAGCAGTCTAATCCACCCCCTGAATTATGATATTCAGAATCGCAAAATGCTTGTGTCCACATAGATGTCTTTAAAATATTTGTTATAATCAACAGTTTAGCTTAATTGTAAATTTACATGCCAATTTACATTTCCTTGGATTCCAGGACTTAGAAGATTCTCGAAAAAAGTTTAGACTTCTAAGTTGTTAAATATTTTAGATATATTAATTACACTGTACAGTGACTTAGCAGAGTAAGGCTTCCTTTTAGAGCTACACTGTCCTATACAGTAGCCATTAGACATGAGTGGCTGTTGAGTGCTTGCAGTGTAGCTGGTCCAAACTCAGCACAAGACACATAGTGTGTGTAAAACACACACTGCATTCCTAAGACTCAGTACAAGAAAAGTACGTAAAAATTTTAATCATTTTTCTATTGATTGCATGTTAAAATTATAATATATTGGATAGATTGGGAAAAATACAATATAGTATTAAGCTTTATTTTTTTCTGTGCTTTCTAGTTTTTTTAATGTGACTACTAGAAAATTTAAACTACCTGACTTGCATTATCTTTCTGTTGGTGAGCACTGTTATAAATAATATAAAGGAAAGTTTCCAAAGCAATAGTAGATTCTAATAATGTCTGTGGGAGACAAAAAAAAAAAAAGAGAGAGAGAGAGAAAAGGAAGAAAGAAAAAAAGAAAGAAAGAAAGAAAGAAAGAAAGAAAGAAAGAAAGAAAGAAAGAAAAAGAAAGAAAAAAGAAAAAAAAATGTCCTTAAGGAATCTGAAAACCAGTCCTTCCAAGCCAATGCAAAAGTACCTGGAGATTAGTGTGAGCAACCCTTTTGGGTTGGAGGAATGGACTGTGTGTGTTGGGCAAAGGCAAATGTGTCAGAAAGTAGCCAACAGCCTCAGGTGGCCACAGCTGACTGCTCAACTCTACTGTAGAGGTAGTCTCACAAGGTACTAAGAGCTGCAGGAGTTCCAGGGTAATGATTTCTATATCTTAAAAAATAGGTATGTGAACTGGTGAAAAGCCAAGAGTAGAGCATCAGTGGGAGGGTTAATAAGAAATGAGCGCGCCTCGCCCTGCTGGACCAGAAAGTTTTGCCTTTGCAGCCCCGGCCCCGCCCCCGCGTCCCAGGATGATGTGAGTGGCGCCCTCTCTTCTTACCGGGTGACTGGTGAGCCACCGCCCTCCCCTAAGGCCTGTGGGGACTCAGAGTTAGCATGATGCTCTCATTGTGATTTTTGAATGGTTTTGAGATGTCATTTCTCTTCTGTACTTCTCTGTTCTGTCTGTTTCAGCTCTTCCTCTATTTTGCTCTCTCAGTGTCTGAAATTCTCTCCCAGGGACTAGCCTGGGGCACCAACCTCCCTTGCAGTTCGCTTTTCTTGCTGTCAGACCCATTTCTTCGCCAATGAGATCATTTTCCATGTGGTTTAGACAATTCAAAAAATATATATCTTTAAGAAATTTATGTGGTTGTGAAAGGAGGCAAAGTTGTAGGTAGATTTATTATACTTCTTTATCAAGGGACAGAATTACTTCTCTCTACACCCAAGAAAATTCTTGTAGCAAGAAAATCATTTTTAAACAACATTCATTATTTAACAGTAATTAACAATAAGAAGAAACTAGTCCTACAAATAGGAATAGTTAAATAAGTTATGATAAATTCATGTAGTAAAATTACAACTATTAAAAATCATGCTTTTGAAGATTGACAAAGAAAATGCACACAGTAAAAATTAATAAAGATACATGACTATTTACAATATGATCTGATTCTTACGTAAATGAAATACATAAAATATGGTAATAGTGGCTACCTCAGGGTGGTGAAATAACAGGTAATTTCTTTTTACATATAGTATCTGTTTTAAACTTTTTTATAATTAATATATATTACTATTATAATCAGAAATATATATATACATAAAATAAACTATGATTCTCCAGTTTCCGATTTTGATAAGTTCAATTTTTAAGAGTACCACTAAAAGCTTATCTTTCATGGAAAAAAAAATCATACCACCTCTAAAGATGATACATAATACAGTCCAGTGTTTCTTATACACTGTAGCCCCCCGTATCAGCAAAATTAGTTGTGCCCCATATGATGTTGGTTTATCTTGCCCGATACAATGTTAGCTCATCTATAAAACAAACATTAAGATCTTCTGCAACTCCAGTGTAACAGGTTTGCCTGTCTGAAAATTAGCAAAACTTATTTAAGGGGCATTAAAGGACAAGACTTAACCTTTTTTGGCAACTGATAGCATGTTTCAGTGCAAAAGTTCAAATCAAAAAAGTTCAAAGCTAGTTCCACAGAAGTAGCAACAAAGATATAAACTAGCCCTCAGAAATCTCAAAAACAAATTTTCCAGTGTTATCAGACAGAATGCATTTGGACCCATTATGAATTTTTAAAAACTCATCTCAAAGAAATTATGGCACATTCTAAAGAACAGAAAGAGGAACTTCTGTTCACAAGATGAGTTATGATTTCCTCCTTATTCTCTCTGGAAAGGGCTTCTCATTCATTCCAAGGTCTGCTCCAAAACGAAAGGATTTATAATCAAATTAATCATAAGGTGGCTCATAATAGGGATCATAATACATACTTTTCTCTCCTTTCCCTCCTCCCAGAGCCAATGCATTTCACGATCGGTTGGCACTTCCTGAAGAGCCCAGCATCTCACGAGTCATGTTTATTTTTCTGCAAACTTTTAGTGAAAGTCCATGATAAGCAGGCCCTGCACAAGGCCCCAGAGACACAGAGCCCTCAAGGACCCGGGTTTTACAGAGTGTCTTGAAAGTCACATAAAAATATAAAGTTCTGTAATCTGCCTGCTAAGTATATCATTAACCAGATATCTAAATTAATACTAGCAGCATTTGACAGAAGCACTGCTTTTAAAAGAAACATTTCAGCCTAGGGCCCTTTGTCATCTCTCCTACATGCTGACATCTTCCTTTTCAAGGGGAACGTGGTTCAGCAGAGACCAGCGGGCATATCAGGCAGCAATGAGACAGTTACTTGAGACTCACTCTGTATGCCGACATTTGCGGGTATTACTCTAAGTAAACATTACATTTAAGAATGGGCACATAAAAAAAAGTATCCTAATCTTGTCACTCAGTGTCTGTAAAAATGTTACAAAGCTGTTTCAATTTCTCTTGCTTTTGTTACAGAACGTGTGGTAGTAATGACAACCCCCTCCCCCAAACTCCATAAAAGGAACAAATTCAGGCACTATTGACATCGTTTAGGATTTTACAATCACTCGTGCTCGTTTCAAAACCTCTGTCATATGCCACCAAGAGGTTGTCTAGCAATCAGATATATGAAATCTACAGTTTCACAACACTGAGAAATGCATTGGTCCACAGCTAATGTGTGTGCATAATTATTTCAAAATAAATGAACAGGAAAATGTTCAGGACTGTTTGTAACTTCTGCCTTTCCTAGAGTAGTAAAAAATAAGGGAAAGAGAAATAATAAAAGCTAAACAGAGAAAAGCTATGAAGGCCAGCAGAGACTTCCGCGTATGAAGAAAGCTACAGTCGGTGCAGAGGGGGAATTCTTCTGGACAGAACCCTCCCAGGGCCTCGGGACCCGGGAAGCCATTGTCATCAATAATTTTCCTGTAATGTTTCATGGACGGTTTGGGCTCAAACTGATTGGCAGCGTAACGATAGAGGCCAAATTTCGGAGCTGTGCGATCGTTGAATGAATAGGCAAAGTATCCACAAAGTTTGATCCCATCCAATACATAGGCTAGAAAAAAAAACAAAACAGAAGGACAAGGGAATCGTCATTAAAATGTTTCGCATACAACACTTTACTTTTACGTGGCCTTGGGGCATCGGGGACAATTTCAATCCCGTTTAACAGAACTTCAGATAAATTAGACTTAATCAGAAAAGGCTTCTTTTACGGGAAGACAAATAGGCAAATATAAAGACAGGTACTGAGCTACACTGAACATAGTAGGTTTTATATAATTAAACCTCTGATGAGGTACTTGGGTTAAATCTTCCTGTACATGAAGCAGGTCAGGCTGCCCTGAGGCCATCTGTGGATGGAGGACAGGGGGAGACCAGGCTATCTCAGGTCCAGAGCAGGTGACAAGGACTTTTGGTCTTCCACTTTTAGCTAAACTCCTTTATCCCAGGGGGAAAAGACTAACACTTCGTAGGACATTTTAGGTGTGGCTCGATATGGACGGGACTTCTCTCTGGGAAGGTGACAGTGGTTATATGGTTGAGAGTGTCTAACAGGTATCATGGCCTCGGGTGACACAACCCCCACGAGGCTGCTTTTCGGGGAAGGCCTTACCTTTCAGAGCTTCGTTGACATAATTCTGCATATAGTACACCCTCAAGGCGTCTTGGGCCGCGTGCAGGTCGTCGTCCACGCCGTTGGAGATGATGTACGTGGGGAGGTCTCCGTACTTGAGCTTCAGCCAGTTCAGGACTTTGCGCAGGCCCGAGGGCACTACGGCCACCTGCCCCGGGGAGCTCAGCCAGGTGCTGTCGGTCATTTCCTGCACTTCCAGGTAATCGTTGTATTTCCCGGGATCTTCTTTCTCCCAGCCTACAAGGATGGTGGTGTAATGGCTTAACGCCAGAAAGTCGAAGGAACCCCGGATTAGCTTTCTCTCATCGTCCGTGAAATACGGTAGCAGGTAGTCGTTCCTTTGTCTCAGCCAGTCCCTCATCACACGGGGATAATCCCCCGAGCCGAAGATGGGCTCGGCGAGCCAGCCGATGTCAAACTCCAGAACCCTCTGGGCCACCGCAGCGTCCCTCGGGGAGAGGGGACAGGCGGGCTCCACCCAGTCGGCCTGCAGGGCGATGGAGATGCGCCCCCGCTGCCCGCGCCGGAACCGCTGGTCGTACAGGCGCCAGGCCAGCGCGTGCGCCTTCAGCAGGTTGTGGCCGGCCCTGTAGGTGAGGTTGCGCGTGTAGGGCTCGCTCGCCGTCACCCAGAACTTGACGAGGCGGCCGAGCGCCTCGAAGCACACCCCGGCGTACTCGGCGAAGGCCGGGGCGATGTGGGGGTTCTCCCAGGCGCCCCGCGCAGCCAGGGGCGCGGGCAGCCCCGGGCGCAGGGCCGCGGGCCGCCACAGGGCCACCACCGGCGTGATGTTGGCGCGCACCAGCTCGCTGGCCACGCAGCGGTAGTAGTGCAGGGCCGTGTGGTTCACCTGGGACCGGTTGCCCAGCGGCAGGATCAGGGCCCAGTCCAGCGAGAAGTGGAAATGCGTGGCGTGCGTGTCCCGGAGCAGGGACACCAGGGGCCCGAGGGCCGCGAAGTCGGCGCAGTGGGGTTTCCGCCTCTGGGCCTCGAGGCCCTGCACCTTGATGAGCCCCTTGTTGCGGTGCACGTCCCACAGATAGACGCTCGGGTCGGTGAACTGAGACAGGGTGGTGTCCACCTAGGAGGGAGCAGAGTGAGCGTGATGCTGTGACGTCGCTGGCACAGGCCTGGAATAGCTAGCCCCCCAAGAAGAAAGCATTCCACTTCTATGCGTGTCTGTTTTACCTATACTTCTGTCTACCCCTTGAAGTGTTACTTTATTTAATGTTGGGGGGAAAAAATGGATTTCTTTTTGCTCACTTCAGATGGCAAACGTTAGCCAGGCTCACAGACATCTCCTGTCTGTTAAGTAAGCAGAGTATTTTTGGACTTTTTTCTTTTATTATGAGACATCACTCAAATAAAAAAAAAAAATAAATAAACTAGACAATGATAACACTTAAAGCCCGAGTGAGCATCAGAAAATTAAATGGTGTTTAAAGTGAAATTGTGCTTCTCAAAATCATAAAATTAAACTGTGCTGCTTAAAACCACGTTCGGCACCAGGGTCTGCTCTACCTCGAGAAGGTACCAAATAGGCATGACTGGCCTTTTATTAGCCGTGTTGAACTTAACAAATTCAGTCGGACTGGTGGTGGAAAGTGACGGAGGATGTAGGTAGAACTAGGGAACAATATCGTCATCCACCGATAACAGGATTTTAAAAAATTTCCCCTCATAAGTTTTCTGTGACGATCAGGACAATATGGATCTCTCGACATCTGGTACAGAAGTTTCCAAAATGAACATAGGTCTTTAGGCAAAGTGGACAAAATCCTTCATCTGCCTGCAAGCCAGGGAGGGAAAACAAATTGAAAAGGCCACCCGAGGAGCCACTGCCTCAGAGCAGGTGACGTGGGTCGACCTCCTGTAAAAGCAGGGGTCAGACGAGCCCCATTTTTACCCACCTGTTGCCAGCGAGCTCTTGACCCTCCAGGGGGGTCAGTGCTGTATTCGTAAAGAAAAGTAATAAGCCACAGTGTGTCAGAGGGAAATGGCCTTTTCTGGGGGATCATCCTTGTAGGTCACCCTCTCATGCATTTCTTCTAATACTGAGGGCATGCCGAAAAGTATTTTTCCACTGTGATGTACCCACAAATTGGTGTCCGCAGCTTTGCGAGAGAAAATATTTGCATATTCTTTTGAAGTGTAAGTGTCCATAGCTTTAAGGAATTTTTTAGATTATTTTTATAGAACTCTGAGTTGATGAAATTCGTAACTTCTGTAGCATAATTTAGTCCATGTGAAAACAAACATGAGAGACTAGGTATAATTTCTGGGGTGGGGGGAGATCTATTTCTTAAAAAGTACAGGACATTTAGAAATGAGTGTCGAGGCAAAATTCTATCTAACCTCCATCAATTGGTCGACTTGTTAATAAAAAAGTAAAATAATAAAGCTGACTCAGAAAGAATGGGTGTGAAGTATGTATTTAGTGTGTATGGAAGAAACTTTCTCCCAACATGACCAATGTTAAAGAAACTCAAGTTCCAATGTGTAGCAGGTTCTGGACCCAATTCTCTGTGAGCTTTAGTGGTTATGGAGACACATTGTCTACTGGGAAATTAGGTCCAAGTTCAGTGACAATCCATGTGAAGAAGCCTAAGGTCAGATTTCAGACTCATTGTGTGCTTACTGGGATATTATTTTTGAAGATTTTCAAGTAAGATGCATGCCTCATTAATAGTTTCCAGGAGGGAAAAGATAAATTTCAATGGTTTAAAAGTCTCTTCTCAGAACTTAAATATAATGTACTAAAAGTATAGAGTGCTGCTTGTAAATGAAAACGTATGCACACATTTCTCAGAACTGCCCTAAAAACAAACAAACAAACAAAATCACTTGTTTTGACTTTGTCAATTAGGAAGTCAGCGTGGGAAGTACACTACCAAAATAATACATAGCTCACGGTGAAAGCAGAAAGAATAAAACAGCAATTGCAGCCTTTTCCCACTAGAGAGCTTCTGGAGAAGTTCAAGTCCAGCGTCTGTAGGAGCGTGCCTTGGTTTTGTGTTTAGCTGGTTCTGCATAGGAGCCTGGGGGGGGGGTCGTGACCCTGAGCTGATGACAGGAAAGGGAGGGGCAGCCTGAGAGGGAAGGTCCGGGGCTGATGAGTGGCTGGCATTAGATCAAATTCTCCCAAGGCAAAGCACAGGCCTGGGGTGGGGACCGGGGCGGAGGGAAAGGACTCCTCCCTTCAACGTCTCACTCTGCCTCGAGGTCACGCTGTCTGCAGAGTTGCTGGCGGGGACCTCCCTTCACCAAGGACCAATCTGGGAATCACCTGCACAGGCTCAGGCTGCTGTCAGAGGTCGGAGCAGAGCATGAGCCCACAATGACAAGGGGTGCTGGGCCCACCAGGGAATGGGGTATAGTGCAAGGCCAAGAGCTGGAACGATGACCAGGGACCATCCCACCCCAACCTCATCGAAGGGACAGGAAAAGGACGGACTGTGAAAGTCTTCCTTCCTGGTCGCTCCCCCCCTCTCCTTTTCCCTCGCCAGCATCTCTCCTGCCCCTTTGGGTCCTACGTGAACCTCACTGTGTAGCCCACTTGCAGGAGAGAAATTAGGATGGGAGGCTCCACACAGCAGTGAGCTGAGGGGGAAGGAGAAAATACTTACTCAAATCTCCAATCAAACCCTAGAAAACAAATTCCTTTTTAACTTAGTGAAAATGAAATGAACACCATCTAATTTTTAAACAATTACATTCTTATTTTACAATTAAATTAAAAGTAATATTGAGGACTAACTACATAGCAGGTGCTCGATAAATATTGGACGATTCTTTGGAAAGAACTTCCTTACCAGCTCAATGACATTCCGATCAGTGACCCACTGGAGCGAGGGTTTTCATCCTCTGGTATTTCGGCAAGCTTGGGGGTCCTACAGCTATGTATCGGGAGGGCTCTGCCTCAAGCCCTGCCCCAATCTCAGCAGCTGCACTGAGGTCTCAGATAATCTAGACTTCTGAGTTACATCTCATTTATGGAAGAACTCGACTGCTTTTTAAAAAGCTTGCTTGAAAACTACTGTATTAAAAGAGAGTATTTTATCTTATCAGATCTTAAATAGTCATATGTTTTTAATTTGTTCTCCTTTGGGGGCTGGTTTAAAGTGCAAGGTGAAGCTAGGAAGAGTTTGGGAGAGAAAGGCACAGCCTTCCAAATGACACCCTTAAGGGACAGTGTTTGGCCGGCCACAGTGACCCTGTGTCATGGCAGCCTAAGAAGGAAGCGCTACTTACTAGTGACAGGGCTTGGTGAGACTGCTGATTGGTTTTGTCAGCTGACTTACTTGAATGTAGTTGTCAACAATTCCCCAAGCAAAGGCACAGGGAAATGTCCCTTCTAGGGGTTGATTTTCAGGTAAAGGAGGGAAACCATTTTTCTCTATCAGCTGTCGGTAGAACAGGGCTGAAGACTTCGGCAACAACTTCTTTTCCTGGCTTAGAAAGTCCACGTAGAAGAGTCCGCGCCTGATGCCATAGCCTCTGTGCCACTCAAAGCCGTCCATGAGGGACCACACTGTGTACCCGATGACGTCCACCCCATCCAGCCTGATGGCTGCAAAGGGAAGAGAGGACAAGAGCAGAGTGACCCGTCACTGGATGCTCACCTCAAGGTGCATGAGCTTTTGAGCTCGTTTTACTACCTAAGGAAATAAATTAAGTAGTATGCTTATTGTTTGCCAAACCAATGGCCTTTCTTATGGACAAATGGCTCTAATCTACCTTAGATAACTCTACGAATAAAGGTCTTCCCAAATATGCTTATCTCCAATATATTTTTATTTAGATTTTCCTTATTTCCAGTGGGTATTCTTCAGGTCTGGGACGATGTTCCACTTTCTATCCTAGGCTCATGACATTGTGCCTGATGCAATAAATGAATAAAGTCTTCAAAAGCATGAACTAATTACATTTTCAGTAGAAAATGTTGATATTCATTTTTTTCACTGTTTCATTCAGTACAAGCAATAAGAATCAAAAACAAGTACAGAAAGTGAGCTGTCCTGGGATTTACTTAGTCCTTAATGTAATCTAAAAATCTTGAGTAATAACTCTGAAAGTCAAGTAACTTCACACATTATAACCCAATTTTTCATTTACAAAATGAGTTTAAAAATTAATTTAAGTTCCTCAAGTCCCCAAATGAGAAAGGTGTTTAGAAATGCATTCCTACCATTGCAGAAATGAAATTCCACATTACGATTAAAAACCATAAATTTCCATAGTTTGTTACAGATCATCTTAAAGACTGTTTCACCAGTGGATTTGGGCAGGAAATTAAAATTTTATCCCCAATCCTACCTTTTAAGGTTTCCATTATGAATCTTTTGAGGTAATACATATATTTGGCGTCATCTGTCTTAGTGGTCTCTGAGACAAACCAGCCGTTTTCCACAATAAATATTTGAGGGTGGTTATATTCCAGGTCAATCCAGGAAAGCAGTTGCCTCAGGCTAGAAGATTCTAACTGGCGGAACTTCATGCGAGGGTCCAATAGTTGAAAACTCAAGATTGGGCCAAAGGAAAGAGCAAAAAAGTCAGCTGTTCCCTTGATGAACTTTTTCTCAGATTCAGTAAAAGTAGGTAGAAGAGATGAAAGATTATTCTTCATGCTCTCTGGGTAGTCACCATCAATGAATATGGGTTTGGCAAACCAGCCTAGTACAAAGTCAAGAGATTTCTGACATTCTTTGATGCTGTGGTTCGTCATTCTTCGAGGACTGACCCAGTGGGAACTTAGGGAGATGGACACCTGGCCCCCCTGAGTTGGACGGAAAGAAGTATTGTAGAGATGCCAGGTTTTGGCATGAGCCTATAAAAAGAAAAAAACATGGTGGATTTATTTCTGATCGTGAGGAGAAATATAATACATATTTGAATTCCCAACCCTAGTTGTATCTGTTTCTCATCAAACCTACCCTAATGACTAACCCCACAATGTGAAAGTCACCTGGAACCAATAAATTATTTCAGAGGCAGGTCAGCCCCGAGCAAACTGCTACCATGATTGAAATTATTTCCATTGTTTTTTTTAGCAGCCAGTGAAAAACTTGGAATTTCTGGCATTGAACATGTAGGTATTATTCATAATTTGAAAAATACATTAAATAAGAATTTGTTATACTATCTTACTACTTATTTGACTTTAGATTGTGTACTTTTTAATTAATGAAAAGAACCAATCCCAAATATGTGATCACACCAAGAAACTTCAAAATAGGATTATATGTCTTTTATCCTAAGAGACTGGGAGTTTTCAAGTTGACTCAAGTTGTTGAGAGTCAATTTAATATTTTGTATTCATCTCTCATAGTTAAAATTCTAACTCATGTTCTCACAATCTTTGTTCTTCCCTAAGAAGAATTAGTGCAATAAATTAAAGGACTAACTCCAATATCTAACCTTGGCCCACCTTCCAGAACTTTGGGACAGAACTGAGTTCTCACAGGACCCAAGATTAAAGGTACAAGCCAAGAGAAAAAAGAAAAAAGAAAAAAGAACAAAAGAAAAAAAGAAAAGAGAAAAGAAAAACACCCAAATACAGAGATCTGATGTCCACACTTAGTCAGCACTCAGCCCAGAGTTTTCTACAGCAATGAAATGGGCTTTGCTTCCATAAAACAAACATGACAGTCCCATAAAATCTTACCGAATTCTGATGTTTTATTTTCATTTGTTTCCCTTTTGTTTACAAAGAATAGTGAGGATGGCAGGGTTTTTCCTCCCTTATTTAATAAATTATGTTTCTCTTTACTTTTGAATTCCTTGATTTTTTCTCA
Organism: Macroglossus sobrinus; assembly: GCA_004027375.1. Classification (NCBI taxonomy): domain Eukaryota; kingdom Metazoa; phylum Chordata; class Mammalia; order Chiroptera; family Pteropodidae; genus Macroglossus; species Macroglossus sobrinus. Next base: position 42,160 of record PVKZ01001470.1, on the reverse strand, counting down.
CCATTTTTCTAAGAATGCAAGTGCTGTTTTTATTAGCCTTTTACTCCCCTCATATATTCTCTTTAAAAACTCGGTTCTAATTCTTCTCCAAAACGATCATGCCAATGTCCACTCCACTCCCCGGGCCAGAAGAAGCTCTTTCACTCAATATGCCTAATATACTCTTCATTTTTCCTAAATATTGTTCTCGTGGTTCATTATAGTGTATTTGTCTTAGAGTGGCCTCATCACTATTCTTACGAGTTCAGCCAAACATTTCAACAGAAAAAAATAGTTTAATTTTAAATTTTAGTTCCTTAATATCTATTAGTTCCATAACTATCTGTTATGTTTAATTTCACCAAATGCATTTTTTTCATGACCTTAAACAGTTATCTAACTGTTACAGGCTAACAAGGAAATGGGGAATAAAATGATGATCTGAAGAATAGTGACATCTGCCCACGTGAATAAGAAATTGGGGCTGAATCATGTGACTCCACTGGCTTTGTGATGTTTCCCACCCTTCTCTGTCTTCTTTTCCTTTGCCACCCCATATCTTCCCAATCTCAACTGACAAGAAACATCGTCCTGTCATTTAAGAGAAAAGAAAGGGAGCAGGCTAGTACTCAGGACACCAGACCAGGGGACTTTCCTAATTTGGCCCAGTGGAAGCCTAGGACAGTCATGTCCTAATCTAACAGACACACCCACTACAGACAAGTGCTGTGATGGGTAAGGGGAGGGGGCAGGCAGGAGTGGCAGCAACCGAGAACTTCATAATCTGGGTTAGTTTTGCAGGTAATTGAAGTCCGAGTCATACGATAGAATAGTCTACAATCACGGACCACACTTTTAACCTTGAGTTTGAGAGTGTTAACATGGCTGAGAGAGGATGGGCAAGGAAATGAATGGCTTGGTCCACAGGAAAATGCATACATGGTCTTTGATATCAGATAAAATTCCTGCTCCATTACTTTTAGTTGTGTGCCTTTGACCACACTACTTAACCCAAGCAGGTTGTGTCTCTGACAGTGCTGTCATGAGGATCAAATTGCAAGTAAGGAAAGACCCCCATAAGGAATTCAGCCTATAGCAATAATGTGATGTAGTGATATGACCTGGGGTTTAGATTACAAGAGATGAGTTTGGATCCCAAATCTTCCATCCATTATTAGGATAAGCCTCAATTATTTCTCTGTACAAGTGCTAATAGTATCTATTCTCCTGTAAGAATGTTGCAAGAATTAAATGACATAATGCAAGCAAAAGTGTCTATCAAGTTGTTGATTACTTTAGAGAAGTATAAATTTGCAGCATTGGAAATATGGTGAATTTTATGTGTCAACTTGAGTGGGCCAGGGGAACCACAGAGAGCTGGTAAAACATTTGTCCAGCGTTTAGCTAAGCTACTTCACGGTGATGCTGCTTCAGAATTTTGTCTGGCCAAGTAGCCAGTAGGGACCGTAAACAGCCACTAGTCCCCATGCAAGTGCATGCCCTAGATGGCAGCCTGCAGTCATAAGCAAATGTAAGTTCCTGATGCGACTTTCCCAGCAGCCCTGTCATCAACAGTCACCCCTGCCTCCCAGCACCTGCATCCCTTATGCAGCCTTTAGATAAGACCCTTGTGGGGTTTACCCAAACCCCTATTTTTGTTTGAATTGACCGATTCAGCCCTAGCCCAGGAACCTCAAAGCACTCTATCCACAGACCCTAATAAAGGCCCACGTCCCAGGTCCTGTCCCTCTCTCTGTCTCTGCTTTGACACCCCAGGGTGGCCCCATGAGGCATGCCATGTACTTCCTCTAGAACCTGTGAATGACTAACTTCTCCATTTCAATTTCTCTGTGGTCTATTAAACCGGAGGCTCCCTGCAGCACCCTCTGCTTCATTTAACAAATGTTAATTTAACAAAACCGCGGCAGAGTGATTTCTGGGTGTGTCCTGAGGGTGTTCCTGGAAAAGATTTGCATTTGAATTGGTAGACTAAGTAAAGATCACCCTCCCAGAGGTGGATGGGCATTGTCAAAGCAAGGACCTGAATAGAACAGAAAGATGAAGGAAGGATGAACCTGCTCTCTGACTGGGCTGGGGCACCCATCTTCTGTCATCTCTGGACACTGGCACCTCTGCTTCTCTGGTCTTTTAACTCAGACCCAGACTTATACCATTGGCTTCCCTGGTGTAGACGAGAACTACACCATCAGCTTTCCTGGACCTCCAGCTTGAAGACAGAAGGTCATGGGACTTCTCAGTCTCCATAACCACATGAGCCACTACCTCATAGTAAGTCTCTTTCTATATATCTATATTTATCCTATTGGTTCTGTTTCTCTGGAGAACACTGACTAATATAGAAAGCATCTTAGTTATCATTTGGCTTAACCCTCGCCCTACTCCAGCCCCCGTACTGGATCTGCCTACTGCAGCCCCAGATGGAAGTCATTCCATTCTCCAGGAGGTCTCCTCACCCCCACCTGCTAAAAGAGGCTTTGTAGGATTGTAAGTGGCATAATTCTCTTCATTATACTTATCTCTATATATGTATTTTTTCATTTTCTACCATACACATGTATTGCTTTAGAAGAAAAACACTTAAAATTCAAAACAGAAAAAAATAGCTCGATGATTTGGATGCCAGGCCCTGCTTGACCTGTCTGTGATGGTTCTTGGAAAGCCATAATCTAATTAATCCCTGCCAGACTGTCCTCTAACCTGCCCTACAGTCTCCACCTCAAATCCTGACTCCCAGGCACATTGAACACTACCTCAAGTTCTGAAATCTTCAAAGCTGCCATATTTTCACAGATGTGGTTCTTTCATGTTTTACCTAGTACCAGTCTCCCCAGCCTCACCCACTTCGAAACTCAGCTCAGACATCACTGCCTCCAGGAAGTCTTCCCTGACATCTTCCCCTTCTCCATGCTTAAATGTCTGTTTCATGTGTCTCTACTGCCGGCCTCTATCAAAGACCTTAACTATATTATATTGCATTTATTTGTCTAGATTGCAGGTGTTTTGAAGGCATTGACTAGGACTTATCTCTCTGTCTTCTCAGATTACAGCAAAGTGTCTGGGGTGTGGGGGCGGGGGAGAGTAAATATTCAATAAGCAGATATGGAGGAATGCAGGCTGCCATTAAGAACCATATCAAAAAGTCAGATACAGAAGTATCTCAGTTTTCTGAGACAGAGCAGCAAAACTCTCTCTGATTGCATTTCATTTATGAGATCTTGAAAATAGAACTTTCAGGCACACATCAATAAAAAAATTAATTAGAAGGAATCAAGCATGATAGGCCTCTGAGAATAATACTGTGTTGCCTCAAAACACACTAATGATCCAGTTTGGAGCATAAGACACTCTGGTATGTGATATCCCCCTCACTTCCTATGCAGCCTCAATGCAGATTTTGAAAGCTAGGATCTGAAAAGTCAAAAAAATAAATAAATAAAAAATGGATCTTTTATTTCTTTCTACCAATCAGCTAGTATCACCAAATTTTGGAAGTTAGATAAAATAGTCTGAATTTCATAGTCCATTTTCATTCTGTCCAAATCGTAAGCTCCACCTCATTTACCTACTTGTATCCTTCCCAGAGCCGGACACAAAGTTTCTCACAAAATAAGGCATTTAAAAACAGCGAAGCGAGCTCCATGTCCGTTTCCGCTTTCCACGTGGCCCATGTTTAAGACGTGGGTAAGGGAAACGAAGCCCAAACAGCACACAGCAGTATGGCTAAGCTACAGCAGAGGTCAGAGGTAAGAGCTGAAGCATATCAACAAACTTGAAAAAGAAGAAAGCTGTGCGAAGGAAGGGCCCAGAACTCTGCATGGGGACTTCCTGAGGGTCTTTGGTTAAATAGGCACCAGGTAAGACTCTAAGAGGTTTAACAAAGAGCACCTGCCACAGGTCTGAGAGATGAAAACCAAGGTTTTGCAGGGCTGGGAAACATTGCGATTTAGAATAGCCACACTAGAGACACATGCATGGTTGAGCACTTCAGATATTCAGCTGAAATCCAAGAAGGTCACACCTGAAAAGGAAGGACAAAACTGAAATAGACCGGCTCTAACAGAGACTAGATTCAAGCCTGGCATGTTTAAAAGAATCCTCTGGTAATTAAACTGCCTGGCAGAACAAAATAGCATACGCTTTAAAGGAAAACAACGTAAACCAGACTCCCTATCATGTGTCATTTATATTGTCCAGGGGATAATAAAAAAAAATTACTAGACATTGAAAAGGAAGGAAATTAAAAACTATACATTGTTTTCTATATATAAAAGAAGGAAAATGAAAACCTTAATTTAAAAAAATAGAATTCTAAAGAACAGAAACCAAAGCCAAGATAATTTAGGATTTTAAGATAGTTTTTATAAATATGTTTGAGGACTTCAAGGAAAAGATAAATATGAAGAGAGAACATATGGGGAATAGCAACAGATAAATGGAAACAAAAGAATACATGAAAATTATAGAACTTAAAAGTAAAATATAAAAAATGAAAATTTTATTGAATTAGATTAACTATTAATTCTATGCAGAATATATGATAAGAATAATATAATCTCTTAAAAAACATAAAAATATAGTAAAAGTTATATTTTAAAAGCCAGCAGAATAATAAAAATAAAATAGTAAGAAATATTGATTCACTAAAAAGTATCCATAAAGAAACAAAAAACTGATAGGACAAATAGAAAACAAACAGCAAGGTGGTAAACATAAACCCAATCATATCAATAATTACTCAAATAAAAATGCACTCAATGCTCTAGGTAAAAAAACAGATTCTCTCAAACTAGATTTTGAAAAAGTAAGCTTCGATTACATTCTGTGTACATGGAATACACTTTAAACGTAAAATCTCAGCTAGACTGAAGAAAAAAGGTGGAAAGAAATAGATCAGACATGTGATAAGCATAAAAAAGCTGGCATGGGCATATTAATAACAAAATAGACTTCAAGACAAGAAGTGTTACCAGAGGTAAAGATGGATAATTCTTAATGATAAGAGGGCCAAGTCATCAAGAAGACATATAACAATATCAGAGCTTTAAAATACATAAAGCAAAAATTTACAGAATTTTAAAAAAGTAGACAAACTGACAATTCAAGCTGGAGATTTTAACTCCCCTCCCAGTAACTGACTGAAGAAATAGCAAAAAAAAAAAAAAAAAAAAAAAAAAAAAAAATTACTAAGTATATAAATTGACTGATATTATAGACCAAGTTGACCTAATTGACATTTAGGTCAACACCACACTAAACAATACTTTTAAGTTGTACATAAAACATTTATGAATATAAACCACATCCTGGAGCATAAAATGAATTTCAAGAGATTGAATCAGTAATGAAAAAACCTCTCCAAATAAGAAAAACCCAGGGTAAGTGGCCTTAATAATAAATTATTCCAAACAAGCAAAGAAGCATTCACACCAATCTCTCTTACATAAAGCTGCAGACCAATATCTCTTATAAATATAGACACACAAAAAACCTCTAAAAATACTAATGAAATGAATCTAGCAGTATATTAAAAGGCCTATATACCATGATCAGGTGGGATTTACCCCAGGGATGAAAGGGTGGTTCAACATATAAAAAATCAATCAATGCAATACATCACTGTAAAGAAAAAATTCCAAGTTTCTTTCTTACTGTGTAAATAAAAACCCAGTTCTTCCCTTGTATGCATTTCTTCCCTGTGAGTCTCTTACTACTCCCACAAAACACTTCACATCTAACCTTTTAGGTCACCAAATGTGTGGAGGGTTTTCCCACACCAAACAATTCTGTGCGACACTGACTTGTAACTTAATTCTGACGCTGTCTACCAAGAGATAGCATCCAACAGATTAAGGTCTCAGTCCTATAAGATTCCTTCCCCCAACGCACACGCACACGCACACGCACGCACACGCACCCCAGATGCCAGTCACAAGTCCAGGTTCTCGCCTGGGCTTCTGACCCACAAGCTACAGAAGAGAGGTTCCCATGATTCCCTCCCCAGCTTCACCTAATTTGCTAGAGCAACTCACAGGACTAAAGGAAACGCTTACTTACACTTACAGTTTATTAAAGATATACATGATAAAGGACACAGATGAACAGTCAGACAAAGAGATACACAGGATGAGGTCTTAAGCACAAGACCTTCTGCTCCATGGAGTTGGGGTGTGTTGCCCTCCCAGTGTTCACCAGCCTGGAAACTCCCTAAAGCCCTTACTTTCGTGGAGGCTTCCTCTTGTAGTCATGATTAGTTATTAACTCCAGTTCCAGACCCTCTCCTCTGTCTGGATGATGGGAATGCGGGGCTGAAAGTTCCAAGCTTCTTCTTCTTCTTTTTTTTTTTAATTTTTTGTTGTTGTTGTTGTTGTCTATCACCACATATCAGAATTAACTCAAAATGGATTAAGGACCTGAATATAAGACCTGAAACAGTAAAATGCATGGAAGAAAACATAGGAACTAAACTCAGGGACCTTGGACTTAAAGAGGATTTTATGAATTTGACCTCAAAGGCAAGGGAAGTAAAAACTAAAATAGAAGAATGAAACTACATCAAACTAAAAAGCTTCTGCCCAGCAAAAGAAACCATCAATAAGGTAAAGAGACAACCATCCGAATGGGAAAATATATTTGCAAGCAACACCTCCAATAAGGGCCTAATACCCAAAATATACAAAGAACTCATACAACTCAATAACAACAAAAAACAAATAATCCAATCAAAAATGGTCAGAGGACCTGAACAAATACTTCTCCCTAGGGGACATACAAATGGCCAAACACTTCTCCCTAGGGGACTTACAAATATATGAAAAGATGCTCAACATCGCTCGCTATTAGGGAAATGCAAATCAAATCCACAATGAGATACCAGTTCCAAGCTTCTAATCATGGCTTGGTCTTTGTGGTGACAAGTCTCCATCCAGGTGCCCACCCAGAATTGCTTCATTAGAACAAAAAATGCTCCCAGTGTCCTTGTCACTTAGGAATTTATAAGGATTTTAAGAGTCCTGTGCCAAGGATGGGGGTCAAAGACAAATATTAGAACAAGAGATGCTCCTAGTTTTGTTACTGTTTAGGGAGTTGCAAGGGTTTTAGGAACTCTGTGCCAGGAACTGGGGACAGAGACCAATATATATAGTTTCTATTATCTCACAGTCACTTTAATAGAATGAAGGGGGTGAAACCATACATGATCATCGCAATTAATGCAAAAAAAACATTTGACAGAGTCTAAAAGTCTTTCATGATAAAAATGCTAAAAAAGAAAAAAAAGAAAAGAAAAGGAAAAAGAAAAGAAAAACTAGGAGTAGAAGGAAACTTCTTAACACAATAAGAGACATCTTTTTAAAAACCCATAGCTAACATCTTACTCAATGGAGAAAGCCTGAATGCTTTTCCCCTTAAGATAAGGATCAAGATAAAGATGCTGCTTTCACTGTTGTTCTTCCTCAGTGCATGGAATGTTCAACCAGATGAAGCAGGCAAGAAAATAAAAGACAACTGAGTTGAAAAAGAAGTCAAACTACCTCTCTTTACAGATGATATAATTTTACATAAGAAAAATGCTAAAGAATCTCCCTACAAAAAAAAAAAAATATTAGAGCTAATAAACAAAAAAATTGCCGGGTGCAATATCAAAACTCAAAAATCTATTGTATTTCCATACAATAGCAATGAACCATCCATAAAGAAAATTTTAAAAGTTTTCCACTTATAATAGGTTCAACAAAAAATAAAATACTTAAGAATACATTTAACCGCTCTCACAACTTTTATTTACTGGAGATCCTAGCCAGTGTAGTAAAGCACATCAAAGAAATGAAAGGCATGTTGATTAGAAAGGAAAATAAATAACTCTATTTATTATTCACAGAAAACATGATTGTCTATATAGAAATCCCAAATAATCTAAACATAAATTAGAACTAATAAGTGAATTTAGCAAGTTAATAGAATACAATGTCAATATGCAAAAATCATTATATATTTTTATATATGAGTGATAACACCAAAAACATAAAATACCCAGGAATAATTTAACAAAAGTAACTAAATTTGTGCAAGACTGCTAATGACATCTACATATCATTATTAAGAAAAATTAAAGAAAACTTAAATAAATGGAGAGAGATACCATTTTTGTGGATTGGAAGACTCAATGGCATTATGTTATCCATTCTCCCCAAACTAATCTTTAGATTCTACAACATCCCATCCAAAATCTCGACAATTTTTTTATAGAAATTGGCAGGTTGATTCTAAAATGGATATGACCATTCAAAGGACATAGAATAGTTAAAATAACTTGGAAAGGGAAGAACAAAGTCAAAGAATTCATACTACCTGATTTCAAGACTTACTATAAAACTATAATAATTATAATATAATAATATAATGGCATAATGATAGACAAATAGATCAAAAGGAAAGAATAAAGAATTCAAAAATAAACCCATGGCCAATTGATTTTTAAAAAATGCACCAGGACATCTATATGGCAAAAGGAAAGCTTTCTCAAAAAATAGTCTTGCATTTGGAAAATGCATGAGAAAAACAATGAACCCAGCCTTACACCTTGCATAAAAATTCATCTGAGACAGATTGCATATCCAAACGTAAAAGCAAAAACTACAAAGCTTATAGAAGAAAACATAGCCTCTTGATTTTAGAGTAGGAAGATTTCTTAAGTCACAGAAAACACTAATCATAAAAGAAAAAAATGATCAATTGGATTTCATCAAAATTTAAATCTGCTCTTCAAAAGGTAACAATGTAAAAAGGCAAATCACTGAGAGGAAATATTAAAAATACGTATATCTGACAAAAGAATTATATTAAAAATAAATACAGTAATTATATCAATCAATAATAAAAGAGAAACAACACCCCTCTCTGCCTCAAACAAAAGATTCGAATAGATTTTTCACAAAAGCATCTACACCAACGCTAAACATCAACATTGTCAGGGAAATGCCACTGAAAACTACAAGGAGCCATCACACCCTCTAGAATGCCTACAATTAAAAAGACCGATGACAAAATCTGACGTGCAGGAAAAGCAACTGCAACTCCCTAAGTTGCTGGTGGGAGTATAAACCACTTTGGAAAACTCACTGGCAGTTTCTTATAAACTAAACAGAGGTCTTCTCTACTTCTCAGCAATTCCACACACCAGAGAAACGGCAAGGTAAGTCCACAAAAAGACTTGTATGACATCAAGATGAAAACTTAAAAAAATGATTTGTTCAAGGATGCTTATAGCTACTTTATTTACAATAGCAAAACACTGAAAACAACACAAATGTCCATCAATAGGAGTATGTATAAACACTGAGGTCTGTGTGTACAAAGTAATAGTGCTCTGCAATAAAAAGAACAAACTAGTGTTTCACATAACTAAATGAATTAACCTCTAAAATATCATGTAGAACAAAAGAACCAAGACACAAAGAATGCATACATATGGTTGCATGATTACATTTACATAAAGTTCAAAAATCATTTCTTGGTGATAGATTTGTGAGGGGGAAGGTGGAAACAATCGAGGACAACAGAGAAAGTACAAACAAAGTAAGGGATTAGGGAGGATACGGGATCAAATTATGTTTAGGTCATCATGAGTTTGATATCTCAATGAAGATGCCTAGTCTGCAGCTGGACATAGGATTCTAAAGTTGGAGAACACATGAATGGTGTTAATCATTAAAATAAATTTCAGAGGTAATACTGAATGGGTTGCTTTTTGCTATCATTTCTTGGATTTTTAAAAAATTGAAATTGAATAATTCTTAAAGGATTAATTTAATCCTACAAATAATCTTAATTAAATTGACTGAGATCAATCAGCTGAAATACAGCCCATAAACGGAAAATAATTCTACAACTCATTTGCATATACTCCCTAGCCAAGAAGCGTCCCTGAGATGTTGTTTTCGTTCTAAATTAAAGGTGCACTATTTCAATTAAGGTCACAGGACTAGACAAATTCCAGAGAGCACTGGAGAATTGCTTTTTCATTCTCTTGTTGGAATCCTCTTACAAGTTCAAGAACAGTACCACGATTATGTGTCTAAGGACTTTCCTACGAGTCACTGTTACCCTGTATAGTCAGCCAACTGTTCCAACTAGTCTATTACCCGTGTTCAGAGACCAAATTATTCCTGTTATTTCTATCAGCACAGCTTCATGGATTATAAACTGCATTTCCTCCAGACAGAATTTCAGGCAGCCTCACAAAATAACCATCTAATAGAGCACACGATGATTTCCCCAAAATAGCCATCTACGGTTTTGTCCACAAAAATGACCAGTACTTTCTGTGTGTAGTTCCTTAGAGCCTGCTTGGGACCTGCTGTTGTCACGCAGGAGCTGCCCTGCGCTGGGCCTCGTGTCTACAGTCCCCGATGCCTTGTCAGCCAAATGGATGGAAATCAGTAGCACCCAGGCCTGCCTACCTTTGCTCTTCTTATCAAATGAAATAAGTAGAATTATTTTTAGCTCTTGTGCCAAGTCATACGGCCTCCCATGAATTAACAGGAAGGACCAGTACAGTTTCCACATCGATGTGTATCTCACCACTGCCCAGCCCTGTTGTTACAACCAGGACAATTTCTTATTATCCCTCACAAGACCGTACCGACCTTGGATGACAACCTATCAACCCTGAAATAGCATCCCGCTCTGCCTCTGTTATCGACAATGCTCTCTGCCATTTTGGACTTGTCTCCTCCAAGAAGTAGTCCCTAAGTAACCTCGCTTACTCTTAGCGCTTAAACAGCACTAAGAGTAAGCGAGGTTACTTAGGTTATTCACTGAAAAATTCACTGAAAAATGCTCACTCCTTCCAAATTCAGCTCAATTCTCATCTCCCCTGTGAAGCCTTGTTTGACTCCCCAGATACAGTTAGACATTCCGTGCACTTCATACTTCTTCATAGTTCTTTGTAAATTGGTGGTTTTTCACCAACACTGTACGCTCTCTATCAATGACAGAGATGAATATAAACAACCTGAACCTCTAACATGAGCTTATTCATTTATTTATTCTTTTAGATAACAAATTTTTGAGTAGCTAGTCCTAGTTCTTAGATTAGTTGAAGTAATCTAAAAGGCCAACTACAGGTATTTGTTGAAATAACTCAGGAATAAGAGATTAAATTTTAAAAATTGCTAGCTACAAATGATCATCACACTTTAATAAATTATAAAATAAATTATAAATTATAAAAATAGCTACAGATAATCATGGGCAGTATTACCAAATATATGTGTATGTGTATATATATATATATATATATATATATTTTATATCTATATATGTATAAACTAAATATACATAGGACAGTCTTTGAAGAATTTGTACCAAAAGGATAATAGTAGTTGTGTCTATTGAGTGGGACTATGGACATTTTTCATGTTGTTCTGCTCCTCTGATTCTCTGACTTTTATGTAATAAGCATTCATTGCTTTAATAAAAAGAAAAAATAACTAATAATAAAAGTAACTGGAATTTTTAAGTTTGGGGAATTTTCTATTTCAAATTATTTACTACATTATTTTTCTAAGCCGATGACGTTTACCATGCTTATTTAGCTATTTTTCATCTTTTGCACGAGGATGGATTACACAGATTGTTCCAACTTATTCAGTCTCTCACTATTCAACAATTATTTATTGATTTACTAGTCTCCTATTATTACACATTTCAGTTGCTTCAAAATTTCTCAAACAAGAAAGAATAGCTTCTTATATTTTAACTTCATAATTTCTGAAAATAATATTAGAACTGCTTAAAAGACTCCTGGAAAACCAAAATTATTAATACCAAAAGTCTAGTAACTGAGATTAATTTTCAACCAAATGGTCTATCTGACAAAATTATTCTCCACCAAAATGTTTTTAACTAAGTTGCATTTCATCAAGTTATCTAGACTTCTCAAAACAAAAACAAACAGTAATAAATCCATGCATTTAGCCAAACAGTTGAGATCTCTCTTCTAGCCTGTGCCACATCTGGAGTAGATGAAGTAGGGAGCAAAGAGCCTTTAAAACACCCTTCATAGTTGAGTTTGGTTGGTACTTGGGGAGACCAATGGAGTATCTAAGCATGGAAATTCTGTTTAAAGACACAGATGTAGCATCTTACTCAATGTTGTGAACACAATGCTACCAGCTAATCAGAGAAAAGTGTTAATAGTTTGTGGCTTTGGGAAAATAAGTGTACAATTAAATGGGACCAGAATATAACAAATTTTGAATGTAAAATTATTTGTATTTAATAGATAACAGATTAGCATAAATTTCTGAAACTTTGATCAAAATCATTAATTGCAGAATGGATTAAAATGTAAACAGCTAGCTGCTGAAAGTTAGAATGATACTGACCAAATGTATATGTGATTTAGGTCCTGGAGAAAGGTGATGACTACGGGAAAGCAAAGGAAAAGGAAGCCCTGAGAGATATTTGTCAGGGCAGAATGGAAAGAACATGGTATATGAATTACACGTCACTCACATTCGTGTAAGTCTTGAGCTGGGTTGAGCTGTACTGAACATTTCTCCTGGTCTCATCTGGCTGATCTAGGATGGTGTTGGCTGGGACAACTGGGACAGCGTGGCTCTTCTCCACATGTCCCACCCTCCAGTGGACCAGCCTGCTCATTTTCTCATTACAATTGTGGAGGAACCAGAAACCAAGCAGAAAATCACAAGCACTTTCTCCACGTCTACCAGCAGTATGACTGCTAACATCCCGTTGTCTGCAGTCAGCCACAAAGCCCAGTGTCAAGGATGGAGCTGAATATAAACACAGAATAGAAAACACCACAGGGTTTCATGGCAAAGGACATGGGGACGATGAAGAGATGATAAAATTGGGGTCTTTAATTCAATCAGTCTACATCATGTAGATCTAGACAATAAAGAAGAAAGTGTTGAAGATCACAACTCATGTGCAGTACAAAGTTAGACTAAAAAAAAATGAGTCGACCTGAAGAGGTGAAGGCATTTGCTGGATCTATAGGTCCGAAAACCTTTATTGATTTCTAAAAGGGACTCGTTCGCTAGATGGTTTAGTTCCCATGCCGAGAAATTTAAACTCATTTACTCAACAAATATTATCGAATACCTACTATATGTTAGACACATGAGTGCTGTGAATACAGGAATGAACAAAATCCCAAACTTAGACTTATGCCATTACTTAATGCATACATAACACAGAAAAACTGACCTCCAGTGTACCCGAAAAGACACTCAAAAAGAAAATATAGGATCCTGATATTCAGACCTTTCCACCAGATCCAATATATTGCTATGTTCCATATCATTACATTTTGATTTCAAATCTTTATTAAGATCTTCACAGTAAAACCGATTGTTGCACACGATTGTTAAAACTCTTCATTATTCTGTCCTACAGAACTAAGTTTGAGTTGGAGCCCCTCCAGAAATCACAAGAAACTATGGCATATGCTGGTTTTGAAAAATAGACAATAAGTTAGATAACAATTTTTTTTTTTACTGGTAAATATATACAACATAAAATTTACTCTTTTAATTATTTTTAAATGTACAATTTGATATCTGGTATATTAAGCATCTGCTTTGTACTAAGTTCTGGAAACATAGGACATGAATAAGGTATACCTGCTCTGAAGAAATTTTTCGCTATTCTTTTGATTTATAGGAAAGTTGTCAAAATAAAAGCACACTGGATTCTCTTCTTCTACTTCAAGCTGGCTGTCCCAAGCCAGGCCAATGAGATATCTTCTCTGAGACTGTTCTGCTGGAGTGAAGGCTAGGGTCTCTTCTAAGTCTGGAGCTGAAGGAAGTGCATGTAGAGTTGTTTACCCGGGAAGAGACCCTCTGCCTCTGACCCGAGCACTTGCAACCACACGTGCGCACGCGCGCATGCGCACGTGCACCCAGTGAGGGGGAAAGACTGCCTTCCTTGATGGTAATGATGACTTGCAAATCTAATCCCTAAAGTCCCTAGGGCTCTTTCTCAATTCAGTAGATTATCCCAGTGTCCTTCTTTTTATTTGTTTGTTTGTTTATTTATTAGATGAGGCAACCCTTGGTTGACCTCACAGATTGCAAGGACCTTGTCAGTTTATAATCCCTTATTTATTTTTTATTTTTTACGCTGACAGCACCTGGTCTTCCTAGGTGGTCTCCCATCCAAGTACTAACCATGCCCAACCCTGCTTAGCTTTTGAGATCAGATGGGATCAGGCTTGTTCAGGGTGGCATGGCCGTAGACTTCCAATAAAGGTCTTTTTACTCCTTAATTAGTTGGGGTTGGCCATTGGCAAATATAGAATTTCTTAATACACATATAACCACAGTTGAGATTCCATAAGAACACACTCCGTGAAAAGGCATGCTTTTACAACTAGGCAAGAAAAAGGCCAAGGTAGATTTTTTTAAATTATGGCATAATTTAGAGATTTTTTTTTTACTTAGGAGCATTTTGTCTGGATTTTTTAAAAGTAGGTTACATAAAAAGCCTTATTCATTTGTTTTTAAAGAGAAACTTCCTTTGAATGAAGTGAAAATCGTTTTATAACTCACTTTGGATAATATGTCCATAAATCAGAGATTAAGTTTCTTGCCTTATTAATTTATCTGTACAGAACTAATCAACATCAGTTAAATCATTCCATTTAATACTAAATTATACTGCTACCAAAATCCTTCCAAATCATCGCTATTAGGTCGTTCACAAAACCTCCAGCCCGTGACCAGAATCTGTCTAGTCCACTGATCACAACATCATCAGAGACACAGAGAAGTTTCAATTCCTGGTTTTTGCATCTGCTTTTCTAATAGCTGCAAAATGAGAACTGTGAAGGAACAGGGAGACATCAGGCTAGATGAGAAAAAGAAGCAAGAAGATGAAAGATTCAGATCACAGAGACATTCGCCAGGTCAGCAAAAGCATCCAGTGGTTCATTAGTCAACTTTTCAGTAAACATCTAGGATTATAATCACCAGAGTAATTCTGTAACAGCTGCTTTCTGATTTCCACAAAATTGAGAAAAATGTTTTTCTTCCATAGTAGTCACCTTTCCTTTCTAAATGTTTTACCTCTGCCTGCTCACCTAATTCTCCTGCTTTGTATTATCAACAGCAGATGCCGAAACTTTGAGATCACTTATCAGTTCACGAGTTCCTTTGTAGCTCTTTGCTTTTGAAATCACTCAATTCCCCTTGCAGTGGAGAACACTCTTCACCTAAAGAAAAAGTGACAGGTGAACATGCGAGGGTTTCTGCGTTATCAGGCAGGATAAGATTACGAGAATGTGAAATATGTTTTATGGAGTAGCTGATAGCAGAAAGTAAACTGCCTGCCTTTTCCCTTTCTCTTTTCCTTTTGCCTTTCTTGTGGTAATAGTTTCTGCACAATCTTAAGTCCAAGTTTTTCATACTATGGGTTCCCATTGTGAAATCGAGTTATGTGGAGCCACGGCCATTTAGAAATCGAAATAAAATAGAACCGATCAGAAAATAGCAGAGTGCCCTGCGTGTAGGATGGGTAAGTATTGCTTCATGAAACTCTGGTTTCAGTTGTGTCTGTGTCGACATGTAAAATGTCTTTCTTACTGTGGGTCAAGGTCAAAAATGTTTGAAAGTCGCTGATCCACGTGAAGAGATGTTTTCATTCCACAAGGATTTATTAGACACCTACTACGTGTCTGGTGAAGCTCTAGAGCTTTGGGACTCAGCAATAAATGCATCAGACAATATTCTCTGCCCTCTTGGAGATTTCGTTTTAGCAGGAAGAGAGAAATAAACAGCAAATATAATAAATGTTAACTCTAAAGAATGTTAAGTGGTAAGTCGTGTGGAAAATAAAGAACAAAATGAGGGAGGCCTGGGTACCAAAGGGAAAAAAGAGAGGCATTTTTTCTTTTCTTTTTTGTTGGCATTCACAATAATCTTTATTTCTTTCATGAACTACATTGTGGTTTTAATCTTTTTACCTCACATTTCTGTAGAGATGTTTGGACAAAATAAATATGTGTTTTTATTAGGCAAGAATCATGTCTGTTAACATCTACCCTTACAGAATATAAAATACTCTAATCTACAGCAAATAGCACATCGAACGAAGACACATCCCTTCTCCCACCAGAATCAGAATCGGAGAATGGTGTAACGAGGGCAGGTCAGCCCTAGCCTCAGCTCAGAAGGACACTACTAATCCATCTGCCCTATTTCTGAGTCCAAGAAAACTGCCCCATACAGCCTCCCTTTGTGATCCTAAGATATCTTCAAAGATTATTCTTTCACACACACACACACACACACACACACACACACACACACACACACACAAAAGCGCTTTGGTCGGATTCATTTACAAAAGTTCATCCAGGGGTGTTAACACACATAAAAGCCCTTGGCCCTCGGGTAACGAGCACCCCCAAATCCAAAGATCTGGCTTCCATCTGGGGATTGCATGAGGCATGGCAGATTGCATTTTCAACAGCCACTATTATGCCAGAGGGTTTTACTTGTTTGTTATTGTTTTGTTTTGTTTTTCGATTGCTCTCACGGCATCTTCTATTCTGAAGCTACAAACCAAACTCAAGAGATTCATCTTTACACACTTTCTCTGAAGTACCTACACAGTTGGAGAAGTCCTCTCTCGTCCAGGCCCCCAGGAAGTGCTTCTCAAATAGGAAGCAGTCCTCCGTGCACCCCGCAAGGCCTGCGGTCTTGGAGCAGCAGTGTGAGGTGGGGTGGTGAGGGGCGGGAGGTGCCTCCTTTGAGAAAGCGGCTTCTGAGCTTAGGCTTAAATGCGGTGAGTGGGTTTGTTGTGTGGGTTTGTTGGAAGGGAGGGGTGGGGAGAACATTCCAGGCTGAGGGAAGAGTCAAAAGTAAAGCCCTCAAGGCCCAGCAGCAGGACCACAGGGCTGGAGGGCAGTGAGTGAGCGGACAGGAGGCGGATGGAGCGGGGGGCCTGCTTGCTCTGTCTGCCCTGGGACCAGGACCCAAAGCAAAAGTTAAACCCGCAGGGCTTAAACTTAGAAAAGAAAACAGCATTTTAATCAAATCGTAAATGGCTTGGCTTTCAGTCACTCCCCCATGTCCTTTCTTTCTCACAAAGTGGCAAAAAAAAAAAAAATTAAACAGCCCCCCGCAGTGTCTGCCGGAACTCCTCGCAAGAGATTGTCTGGTTTCCTTCATTTTTCAGTAATGAGAATTGCGACAGGGAGAAATAAAAATAAAAGATATGAATTGAAATCCACGTTTTCATGACGGTTGTTTGAGTTATCCTGTAATCAGCTCGCCGAGCAACTATTCACTCAATAGGCAAATTATTATGCAGGGGGTAGTGAGGGATGAATGCACGGATAATGACGACACGAGGTGGCAAGTGAAAGTGCCACAGGAAGGATTGTTTTTTAAAATACAACGGAAATTCAGAGAAAGGGAAGATTTCCTTGTGCTGACGGAAATCTTCACGCAGGAAGTAGCTTCTAAACGGATATTGAGAGATGAAGAGCCTCCGGGGAGATGGAAAAAGACGTCCCAGGCCAGAAAGCCTGAGACACACGGCATAACGTTATTTTCCAAAGACAGCACATCCCCCAAGGTCCTCAGTAAGGTGACCCTGCCTCTCCTCCTCCCCTTGAGTCCGGGGTTGGGACAGCTCTGGTACCTGTGAAGCCGTGTGACCCGGAGGCTAAGTCAAAAGTCTCCATCACTCTTTCCTAGTTCTCTTGGGATGCTTGCTGGGGAGGAGGTGGCCTCCACTTGAGGAGTTTGGCCGGCCTGAGACCACTGCGTTGGGAGGCTCACCCACCGTCTGGTCAGCATCCAGCATCCTCTGCCAATCATGCATATGGCGCCAACTCGGACCCCGAGCCCCGCAGAAGCTGAATTGGTCATTTAAATCACTGAGTCTGTGGATATAGCTTAGCAATAGTAAGCGGAACAGAGGTACGTAGGTGGGAAAGTGGTTTTTAAAAAGTTAGTCATGGTGAGTCTCCAGATGTGGACAAAGGTTAGAGACGTTGGTGACAAGCTGGGACCCAGTCTCCTCTGTTTCGGAGTGCTAAGATGCGGACAAGGGCAGAACTTACTCTTGGCCTAGACATTCAGCCGCCCACCCCCAGACGCAAGCTGGGCTCTGCTGGAGGCAGCACTGGGTGACGGGATGAGCACTGGGGACGGGCGTAGGACAACCTGCTTCTTGTCCCACTTCCAGCCTTTGGCAGCTGTAGGAACATCACCTAAACTCTGAGCCTCTCAGCTAACTGCCCGTCCCCTCCCACCCTAGTACACAAAAGCACTTTGAAAACTATAAAGCGTTATTTGGTGGCATGGATTTTTAAAAATTATTTTTAATTAAACAAGTCTGTTCACGTAGCTTAAAATCAAATAGCACCAAAGGCTCATCACGAAAAAGAGTCAGCATCTGCCCACCCCTCACAAACTCCCGCCCTGCTCCCGGCAGACAACCACAATCAGCTCTTCCCCGTTTCTTCTAGTACTTACCATCATGATCCTAAATAAGGTTTATTCTAAAATTTAAAAATTCATCATGAAATAAAGTTACCTCTTTCCCATCCCCCAAATTTTCTTCCTTTCTCCTCTCACCCGTCTATTCTGATTTAAATCATTAATCAGTATTTACATCGAAGTTCTTATATAAGTATTATTCATTACAGAGCCAAATAGGGCACTATAATGTTTCTTCTTCTTTTTTTTGTTTTGAGGGAGAGAGCTTTTTATTTTCCCTGGAATAAATAATCACCTTGTTGTTCAACTTGCATCCTAGTCCTCATGTGTTTTCATGCTTTCATGATTCTCTGTCATAGTCACTACCTTTCCACCTACTCTGCCAAGTCTGCTTTTTCACTCTCGAGCTCTTCCTTCTCCTCTAGAACCTTCCACCCTCTGGTTCCATCCGGACTAGATGCTGTCCAGAGCTGCTCTCGTCCTAGACTTTGCTTTATTTCTTATCATTTGGAGTCACACTTTTCCAGGTCCCACTTCCTCCTCTTTATTTGCTCTGTCATTTTGCTGGTGTGTACCTTCCATTAGCGTCTCAGTCCCTA
Organism: Macroglossus sobrinus; assembly: GCA_004027375.1. NCBI lineage: Eukaryota > Metazoa > Chordata > Mammalia > Chiroptera > Pteropodidae > Macroglossus > Macroglossus sobrinus. The sequence continues at coordinate 23,085 of PVKZ01001470.1, read as the reverse complement.
CGTAACTGCTTTCCTTGTGCTAGGAACACAGGAAGATACTAATGCTGAAGGCTTGTTTTCTTCGGTGCTGGGACATTATCTTGTGTTGTTTCTTTAATAAACACCTGCCCTCCATTTCCTTATTCTCTTTTCAGAATTTCTGTTAGTCCGATGTTGGACTTCCGTGCTTGATCTTTTCAATCTTTTTATTCTTTCTTTAATATTGCCATTTCTTTGTTATTTTATACTACTTTGGGAGCATTTCTTTACTTTTCAGCCTTTTTGCTAAGCATTTTATTTCGACAATCATATTGTTGATATTCAAGAACAGTTTAATATTTTCCGATTGTTCCCTTTTTGGTTTGCGTGTGATTAATTTCCTGCATAATCTGTTTTCCTGGTTTGCTTTTTCGTTTATTTTATTTTCTCTGGTTTATGTTGAGCACTTTCCTTAAATAGCTTGAGGAGTTTGCCCAGCCACTCATACTTAAAAGAACATAAAAACTAGTAAAAAATTATAGGCATGGGGACATCTTATAGAGAGCAAGCTCGCCCTGTGTCGATTAGCCAGGAAGCCTGTCATTTTGTTGGGAGACCCGTCCCCAGACATCTGTGGGTGACATCTCTACTTTGGAGCCATTCAAGGTCTTCAGACGGGAAAAAAAAATCTTCTCTTTTCTTACCAGAGCGATAGATGCTAACTGCTTACAGAGTGACAAGGCTCTATAGAGGTGATGGGAAGTTTGCAAGTACAATTCCACCTGAACCCCTGTGTCTCATCCCTTGCCCTTCAGTCTTTGTGGCACCCCAAAACCTCACTTCCCTCTCTTTCAACTCCTCTCAAAAGAAACTAAAGTCTCAGGCCTGGGAGTGGGGACAGGGTGTGACATTTCCTATAATTAAGTAGACCGTCTAATAATTTGACATAGCCCTGTTTATTCCATCAAATAAAATAAGTTTAAATGAATATCCATGATGTATTTAACAGTGCAGGGTCAAACACCTGGCACCATTTGATCCATATGTTAAGGAGATGTATGCTCAAAAATCCATATTCTCCAACATATATCACCATTCGATTGGGGGAAAATCCTTTGTAGGTACCACTCACGTAGGAGGTGATGCCAGGAGAAGGCCGCAGCCCTGGCCTTGAACCTCAGACAGATCATGACAGACAAGGCATGATTTGGAGTCACACTGCTGTCAGATGAGCCAGAGGCTATAGGTCGGGGATTGTAAACTCAAAATCCACAGAGAACATGTGTTTGGCCTTTATCGTGCCTAAAAAAATTTTACAGATAATCATTAAAAATCAGAAAATGTCCCTTGAAATTCTGAGTTTCTAGCTTCTTTTGAAAACAGAGAATCATACCTCATCTCTTCTGGCAGGGATTGTTTGGGGGTGAAAGCTCATCAAAGGCCGCACGCCCCCCTCCCCCCCCACTTCACTCAGTTCAAGCAAAGTGTTTGCCTCTGTTGAGTGTTACACCTCACAGCAAGTCACCCAGCAGATCATGAATTTATCAAGAAGATATCAATTCATGTGTTGCTCTTAGCTTCGTCAGCAGACCTGTATCCACTTAAACAAAATCCAGGATTACAAACTGTATACAATAAGGTAGCTGTGTCATAGGTACAGGCACTCAAGAATATTTGATTGATCGGACTTATTTATATAAAAGAGAGGTATTTCGAAAAGCAGTTCCTTACCCAGCATCATTGACTTGAATGTCCACGTTGCATTCTGAGGTCATAAACGCCAGTTATTTAAATTCTCTGACTCTCCTAATCCACTACACCTGTTGGGTCTCCTGAACAACATCTGGCTCATGTCGCAGGCCTTTCTTAGATTCTCTATCTTGTCACCAGCATTTTTTATTCCATTTCCTCTTGCTCTCCCTTAGGATCTGTCCTCACGCTACACCCTTAACCTTGGAGGAGAAAAGTGCATCGGAAGTCTGCATACCATTCCAAATTCACCTCCAAGGCAGGCCTGGCCAAAGAAGGTGCAGTTAATGATCATTTGCAGATGTGATCATGCGGTTATGACCAGGGATCGTAGAAAATAAAGTGCAATAAAAGACCCATGAACCGATCATATAATGGCTTAATAATTATACCAGTATTGAGGAAGAGGAGATAATAAAAAGGCAATGGATTAATAAAATAAGTCTGCCAAATAAGCCCCAAATAATTTTTAATAATATTGCATAGCTTACTTGGGAACGTAGTAAACATATCTCCATATGGAATACTTTTTGACAGTTGACCGACGTTCTTGTGATGCTCTTTAGGTCAAGAAGAAGAAAAGTAGGATCTATAAGAAACTATATTGTCGAGACTTGAATAACTGATGCTAAAGGGCTGTATTCTTAGATCATTCATTGATTAAACAACAATTTACTGTTTGCTTATTAAGTGTCAAACACTGATGAATGTTGGAAATATTGGTTAATGAAAAGCGTCCACTTGAGAACAAGTGACTTACAATATCCCCCCGGTTTACTCATAGCCCCATTTCTTTTCTACAGCTTTATCATCAAAAGGATGAAAACTCATGAGGCATTAATGTGAAAATTTGGAAATGATCCCCAGCTTAGCTCAAAAAGGGTTCTACAGGCTGAAATGCTATAAATGCGTGCTACAAGTAGCAAAATTAAGTTTTAAAGTGATGATAAAGATATATTTTTTATGTTTATGCAACGTATAACAGAGATTACAGTTCCATGCTCTTCTCTCCCTGGATCCTCTCCCCAGAGGCAATGACCTTGGATCCTTATGACTTTTTCTTTTGAAATCTCACACTTCCACACTACCATACTTTGAACAGTATCCATTGGCCACCTGTTATGACAGATGAGGCTCTAGCTCTCTTACAGTTAATTTACTTGCACAACGGGATTTGGTTCAAATAACCTATCATTCAGTACTGACACTATTCTGCCAACATGACTATTACTCACAGCTGGGCATTATAATGTGGTGATTAAGACTATGTTTTCATTCTTATTTTTTGTTTTCCTTGAAGTTAATCATTCACTGCTTTTTCATTTCCACAGTTTTCTTTACGCCTGCGGCTAATTCTTCCCACAGTTTCCGACAACGTCTCAGCCCACGCTTCTACAAGGTCACATCAGCATCCCGTGTTTTTCCTGGAGACACGCTTCTGGAATCTTCCTCCCCCACTTGTGGATCGGCCACTTTGGGGCCTGCTGCACCGCTGGCTTCCAGGGTCTGCAGTGTGTTGTCACGTTCCTGAGCTAGAGCCACCTACGTGGCTGTCCCCTGTCTTCCTCCTGCTGACCTCCATCACGTTCGGTGGAGTTTATCTTCCGATAACTTCCCGATAAAGCGTTCTTGTAAGATTTCTTTTTCGAGACTTTGAAGATCTTAAAATCTCATCATTCTGTCCTCATAAATGATAAATATCAAATTCCGGTGGGAAATCCTTTTCATTCCCTTCTTCTGAATGGCATTTCTCATCAGTCTCTGTGGAAAACATGCCACTCATTTCTCCTGCCATAAGGAGCGTAACTGACGGGTGGTATCAGTTGCTACTTCTTTGGACCCCCTGAGGCCAAGCTTCTCCTGGGCTACTCGCCTATGACCGAACAGGGCAGGGGTACCAGTGCAGACCCCTTCCTGCGAGCTGTGGGACCTTCCCATGGGCAACGTGGGCTCAAGGAGTCCTCACGGGCCCAGATCTTTCCTGGACCTGTCCTGCCAGTGACCCTCTCCTCACCCGGCCCTCCTTCCTCCGCAGGCATCCCGCATGCTTTGTGATCTAAAGGCTCGTCTGACCTCTCTGGCTCCTTCACCCTTATTGTCCTGCACACCTAGTAATGCCTTGACATTTACTTATCAGGAGGCCCAAAGAAATGCAAGTGAGGTTCCACTTCCTGGAGGGCAAAGGGAATGCCATTCCGAGTGATATTTAGAGCACAGGGTCCCCTGACACAGATGGTGCCCCGACCGCTAAAAATTTTCACCAATGGTGAAATTATTCGGGCATCCCAACGCCCATAAGAAGAGGGGCATGATCCACTTCCTGCCATATTGTGGTGAGACCCTAGGGAGAGGTCGTGAGAGACCGAGGGCCTTGAACGAGCAGCCAGATGAGAGCCAGAGTGGGTCACTGGTAGCCCGCAGGGAGGCCCTCATCTCCCGCAGTGGCAGCATGGACACGGCTTAGCGTCGGACCTAGAACCGGGTAGAGCCACAGAGCTCCACAGATGTCTCGGCGCTCAGAGCTCGGCCCAGGCAGGTCTGTGGTGCCGGAGTCAGGGTCCCGGCTGGGAAACCGGGAGGTGGTTGCCCTGAGGAGCTGGGCCCTTCAGACCCCTCAGAACCCTTGGAGTTTAGAGAGGTGGTCGTCCCTTCCCTGGTAAGGGACAGCGCTTCCCTAAGCTAAAGAGTTCTCGTGCCTAAAAGGTAGTCAGATGGGCTACTAAGACCGACAGAGAGAGTGAGCCAAAGTAAAAAGTCGCAACCCTTTGCTCAGTTCCCACGAAGCCAGTTTTCAGAAGTCATAGACGGCTAAAGAGGGGGCTAAACCCACAGGAAGAAGGACCCTACAATTTGTCCTGTATTCGTTTCCCCTAGTACTTGGCATTCACGCCCTCCTCCTCCCATTTCTAGAACGTGGCTTTAAATCCCTTCTTTATTTGCTTTCTATTTCAGCTTTCTATCGCTGTGAAACTAACCGGCCCGATTAGGAGACTCAGATAACAAGGATTTATTATTTCTCTTGACTCTGTGGGTTATCTGGGTTTAGCCAGGCAGTTCTTCTACGCCACGTACTTTCAAAAAGGTCACTCAGATGGCTGCATTCAGCTGGGACCTCAGCTGGGGGGCACGAATGTCCAAGACAGTCTTCGAACCTCTGAAATCTCTCTCCATAGGGCCTCTCGTCTTTCAGGAATCTAGCCCAGGGACTGAAGCTAAGCTGGCTTTTTAAGAAGGAGTGATCTAGAAAGAACGTCCCAGTGTGAATGTACTTATCCGGCTTTGGCTTGCATCCTACTTGCTGCTGTCCCATTGAACAAAACCGGTCACGGGGTCAAGCCCATAGCCTGCATGGGAGGCATGTCCATGGGGCATGAATACTAGAGGCATAGTTCAAGGTGGGGCCACCGGCATAGACTCTGCTGCACCCCCTTATTCTCCCTTTCTGGAACTCCCTGTTGTTTGAACGTTGGTGCCCTGGCTGGTCCACCCCATTTTCCAACCTTGTTTTCCTGCTCTTTTCCATCTCTTTGCCTTCTTGCACTATTAGATTTTATCGTCTTATTTTCTAAAACTTCTATTATTTCTGCTATAATGTATTTAAACTCCAAGTGTTCTCCTCTCCGTTTTGATATATTACCATATTCTTATTTTCTAGATGTAGTATCTTTTCTTATCTCTTTAAACGTTTACTAGATTTTTTAAAATTATTTTTACTGATATATGGACACATAACATTATATTAGTTTTGGGTATACAGCATAATGATTCATATTTGTATATATAATGAAATGATCACCCCCGTAAGTCTAGTTAACATCCACCACCATAGCTATGAATATTTTTTCTCATGATGAGAACTTTTACGATTTCCTCTCTTAGCAATTTTTGAATACACATTACGAAATTATTAACTGTATCACCATGCCGTACATTACATTGCATGGCCTATTTATTTTATTACTAGAAATTTGTACCTTTTGACTGGGTTAGCTTTTTTTTTTTTTTTTTTTTTTTTAGCGTATTTTTCTCCCTGCATAGCCTCTGTTTCCTGTAAGTTGCGTTTTGCAGTTTCTTTGTGTGGGTCTCGATCTTCCATGTCAGAGGCGTTCATCAGATGTCTGTTGATCCTTGATTATCTCCTCCTATTTAAGAATGAGAAGCAACTCTGAAACTCTGAGCTTCACTGGAGAGTAATCCGTTTGGGCTATTCGTTGAGCAGCCTCCAGCATGAGCAACTTGGGTCTTTCCTCTGGAGCCCAGCAATGTTCCCTGAGGAAGGCTCTTCCAATCACTGCCTGGAGAGTAAATGTCACACCGCCCCCACTCTGAAACCCTGGCAGGATGACAGGGCCGGTGTGGGGTTCAGGAATGGGGGAGGGCTCCTCAGCTTTCAGTTACATCTTCTTACTTAATCCTTATTTTTAATATGTGCTCATGCTCGCAGATCTGCCCAGTGTCCCTTAGTCTAAACACCTTCCAAAAAAAATTAACATCTACTTTTCTCTCTGAGTGGAGATGGGTGAGGCAGAGGCCCAGCAGTGAGGATTGGGGGAAGGGATCTAGAAATCTAGGTGTTTCTTAAACAGCTTTCAACCAATACTCACTCCCTTCCCCCCGCCCCCAGTTCTCTGAGCCCTTGAAGATCCTGCAGTCCTAGGGTTGGTTCGTGGCTTCTCCCCGTCGCCTTAGCAGTTGGCTTTCTTGGGTCTGCTAGGTCACTAACTCTCCATCTGCGATTCAGCTTCCGAAACGTTGCTGCTGCTCTGCTCTCTCCATCTTCATGGCCCTTTCCTCTGTCCCCTTCCTTTCTTTTCTCTGTCCCTCCCTTCCTCCTCCCTGTTTATTTCCCTCTTCATTTTAACAATTTCTTTACCACAGTTTAATGGGGGTTCAAGAGAGAAAAAAATTAGATGCATGTCCATCTGCCATCTTTTCTCAGAAACACTAATTCCTATATCCCATTGCACAAAGAGTACATTCTGCTTATTAAAAAAAAAAAAAATAGAAAACCCAGATCAACAGGAAGAAAAAAAAAAACACCTTTAATCCCACCATCCAGAAATAATTCACTGTTAACATCTTCTGTTTCTCTTTTTACCTCTGGGTGTGTGTGGGGAGGAGGAAAGGGGAGGATGGTGCACATATTTTTTCATTCATGCAAAAAATACCTGCGTGCTCCCTCTCTCCAGGCCCTAGAAGGCTCTGGATATAGAATGGAAAGCAAGACAAATGTGGCTGCTAGCATCTCAAAGCTAAGGGCTGCTGGCGGAAGACAAACTCATCATTTCAGAAATTGTTGAGAAGGGTAGGATGGGATTTTTCGGGAGCTGAAAGAAGAAATATCAGACCTAGACTTGGTATGTCAGAGAATGGGCCTTGGGGGCGGGAACAGGGGTAGAGCGAGCCGAGCACAGCAGGACCGTAAAGTGATGGCCACTTATTCACACCAATTCCCACAGCAGAGCTACAGAAGCAGCATAATGTAAACGGTGTCTTTCTCTTAACAGCACACCACGTGCAACTTTGTAATCACCAAACATCAACATTTTTAAAGCCAAATACTATTCTGCTATCTGTATGTACTCACTGCTCCTTAACTGACCTCCTTAATATATCTAGATTATTTCCCATTTTTAAGCATCACCCAGCATCTGTGTGAACTCTTGGCACACTGAAGATGGAATTTATAAGATTAAAAATTCAAACACAAATGACAAAAGAAGATGAGTGGGGAAGTCTGGCTTAACAGCCGTTCCCATGGAGAGGAGGGAAAAAGCTCGAGAAGTGTTAGCTGACTACGACCAACCCGAGTCCGCGGGGAGGTGACAGCCGAGGTGGCTACCGCAGTCTTGGACGGCATTCACGTAACTCAGCGTCCAGAGGAAAAATGCTCGCTGAACACCTGGGGCAGCGAAAATGTTCCCTGCACATCAGGTTTTAAGAGACGCCGTGCAAAATTCCAAGCTTACACCTGCGGCCGCTTGTCCTTCCCCTATGTGCGTCAGCGGGTCCAAGTACTGACCCGGCAGTGGGAGCTGCCACGTGCTTCCCCTGCCCCAACTTGGCACCACTGTCTCCTGGAACGGCGAGACACCCTTCCCACAGTGGGTGCCTGGGCACCAGCCCAATAGTGTGGCCCTCCGCCTGTTTCTGTGAATGAAGTTTTACTGGCACACAGTCCCGGCCACTCATTCACGGGGCTCCTGTGGCTGCTTTCCTGCTGCACCCACAAAACTGGGCAGTTACAACTAATAACATATGACCCGGGGTGCCTAAAACCTAGCTGTCCACAGAAAAAGTTTGTCAGCCCTGTAATCAGCATGGTCTCACCTGACCGCTTACTCACTCCCACTGCCCCCAAACTCTAACCCACCACTACCCCCCACAACCCCCAAACTCTAACCCACTACTACCCCCCACTACCCCCAAACTCTAACTCACCCCTCTTTTCCGGGGCCTCGCTGGACTTGAGACTTATTTCTCTTAAGGCTCTTACACATTTTAATGTTAATTGTTTGAGTCTCTCTCTCTCCTACTGATCTCTAAGTGACCTGAGGACAGGGGTCTAAACTTCTCTCTCCTTTTGTGGCAAAGTGAGATCTATCACCCTAAACCGCAGACACCTCCATACTCTCCCTACCCCAGCCCCTTCCACAGCTATGCAACCCTGCAGGACCAGAGACAATCCTTTGGTCTTCCTGTGTCTGTGCCGGGGCTTTGCAGTGTAACCTGGTCAGAGAGGGGAGAGAAGAATCAGGGGACTGGGCATGCGGGGGAAACAGGACGACGCTGAATCTCTCATGAAGCCCGAATAGTGTGCTTTTTAGTAAGGAAATAACCGTGCCATGATTTGTGTTTGACCTCAGACAAACATCAGGGAGAACGTACTTGGGCCCAGAGTGACATACTCCTCCTGCCACTGCCCCCACCTTTGCAGATCCAGCAGGAAGGCCTGATGACAGGGACATTGCAGAAGAACTGGGGTCACCAAGGCGGGAAGTGTGGGAGGGAAAGGCCCATGCAATGAAGAATAAGAGAGCATGGGGAGTCGTGGAAGGGGAGGGCTCCCCCAAAGGCCAAGTGCACTCCCACCCCTGTCCTCCTCTGTGGCTATGGAACCACCCCCTTGACCCTTCAAGAAAAAACCTCTAAATATTCTTTAGAAGCCTGGAGCCCCAATTCTCTGCAGAGTCCAGACCCCAGAAACCAAGGGCCCCTCAACCTCAGTGAGCTACACCAACCTGCAGCCCTTGTTAAGAATGATAGGACAAAACCAGTTCCCACAGTCAACCTGGGGCTGCCTGGTGGCTGGGTAAAGTATGATCTGCCCTACCGGGAAGAGAGAGAGGTCAAGTTCTCTGTCTCTTTCCTCTCCATCTCTTTCCCCACCTCGTCCTCAAGCGTCAGAGACAAAGAGGCTTTTCAAGGGTCACAGCTGCTTTCCCACCATTCAATAGCACACCTGAAGACTGCGGTGGCCTCTTCAGATATTTGAAAAGCTGTCTCATAAAAAAGCAATTCATTTTATTCTTTGAAATTTAGAAGACAAAGAGACAGCCAGGGGTCAGGCAGGTTTCCCTTGAACATAAAAGATCAAATCGACTGGGCCACTTGAGTCCACTTTTAAACATCAAGCTGTGTCCAGAAAAGTTACTTGGTAACACTGTGTTTTATGTAAAATAGGTTATTTCAAAATAATTTTAAAACATTGGTCAAATGCTGCTAAAATCATTGCAAGGTCTTTGTTCTATTCAATGCTACAGGTTGCAAATGAAGAAGTTAAATGAGCCAACAATTTAATTCCTTTCTTCTAAACAGCTCAAGAAAACCATTTCTCAAATACTTTTGCTTTTATTATTATTATTAACAATAAATTCACATCTCACCTTTGTAGAGCTCTCTCTACATTTTTCAAAACGTGTTGCCGTATGTGATTTTGTTTTAATTCTCACAATATATCTGGGGCATAGGCAGCGTGGCAGAGACCACTGGTTGTCCTGAATGATCTCTTCCTACCTGATGTTAACATAACAGAACAATTCCCAGGCTCCTTCTCTCCTTATACCACGTGACCGAGCCTTGCCAATAGGATGCGAGTAGAAAGGATGGGGCAGCCTCCAGGTCGGGCACGTACCAGGCCATGTTCTCCTCCTTCCCCTTTCCCTGTGCACTGGATGAGACTGGGATATTATTTTCCCTGGAAATGCACAAAGGGCATACACCTACACTCCTTAAAACATCATTGCATGAGAAAGCAGACCATAAGTATCCAATTTATAAGAAAGGAAAAGGGCATTAATGAAACAAGTAGAGGTTATTCTAAGTCTATATTCTTTCATTAAAAATTGTATTGAGTATTTCCTCTGCTCTGAGGGCTAAAATAAGCATACAAAAAAATTGTAAATAAATATAATATATAGTCTCTGACCTCAAGGAGTCACAAATGAGTAAGTGATCCACTCTGCCTGTTGTTATCTCAAAACAGGATATTCAAGTCAAATCTTTGGAGGATAAATTAGAATTTACCCCAAGACAGAGGGGAGAAGAAGTCTAGTAATCCTTCTGATTAACTCTCGACCCACCACATGTCAAGACGGAGTATATAAAAGGTAGGTTATTCTTACCCATTTAAGTAAAGACTGCAAGTGTAACTGGAGTTTCCTGAGATTTGATCTTGGAGAATTCAGTGACAGTGTGTATTTTTATTCACTCACTCTATTTCTTGTCTTCCCAATAGATATGCATTCCATTCTCTTCCTACAACTAAAGTCTCCTTTGTGTCTTAAAAAAATAACATTTATTGAAAGAAAGGTCTTTTGTACAAATTGATTATAATAAAATTCTGGCTTAGAGCAATCACATTGTTTGAAAATTTAAGATAATTCAGAAGACATCTATGTGCAAAAGCCACGACTGACTGCATATCCAGGTGACACAGCTGTGCCTTCACTCATTTTGTACTTAAAAAGTGCACATTGACATTATTTGAATGCTTAGTGGTCTGTATGTTTCCTCTTTTCTTCCACTCAAAATAAATAGCATTGTTAAACACTGTTATTATTTTAAAATAATTTTATTAGTTATTTTTCTATTCTTTTTCTTGGACTTGACTGTAACCTTCAAAAGAAAAAGCACTGTGTTCAAACAGATATTCAAAGAAGAGTGAGTCAGGCTCTTTGGGAGATATTTTGACTATTTCTGATTAAACACACAATTGAATTCAGTAGCATTCTATAAAATACATTAACTTGCAGCCCAGTTTATTATTCCATCCACGTACCAAATACATTTTAGTGAGAGGAAAGCTGGCACACATAGCATATATAATTTGAGCATGCATCTAGTAAATAAATTGTCTGCATTATCACTTTGGGCATGAAAATTCAACCCATGAACAAAGAAAGTCATTTCCAACACCTGCTCCTAAAGCCAGCAGGATCGTGCCCTACCTTCACCTGAAAACTACTTCAGTGTTGCATAGGAAACATATCGTTTTTAATAATTTGGACATCTTTACAAGGGAGTCATAAATTTGATGATGAACCTTACATGTTTTGTTTTGTTTTTTTACCCAAAATGTCAGATTCTGTCCCATCATGTTTACTGATCTTCCTATCTAGTTAGGATTTGGTTACACTCTGTCCCATCAGAAAGTGGCTGGAAAGATTGGCAAAGAGAGCAAATCCTAGGAGCATCCATTTATAAAGGCAGAGTCAGGCTATGAAATAGCCAGAAGCCATTTAAGGAGCACCGGCCAAGGACAAGATGGCATGTGGGATCCATGAAGCAAACATGGCTTCCTCACTGAAGCAATCTCCTGGCAAGCGGAGTGGTTGTGGGATGGCAAGTCGCTCCCTAAAGGAAGAGTGTGGCAAAGGTCACAGAATGAAGCACTGTGGGGTTCCACAGAAGGAAGAGATGGCTCGCAGGTGCGGGGCTAAAGGGAACAAATTAGCTGGTTGTTGACGAAAAGGTGGGGTTTTCATGGACAACGGACTTGGTCCTGTTCACGCATCGCCATAACGTTGAGACTCTCCATCTTGGCACACTGCTGGGAGCGAGGGGAGAGGCAAGGATGTCAGCGAGGAAGCTCTTCCAATTACCCACGCGGAATCTGTTGGGGGCTGGGGGCTGTCGCTGTAGAGAGGGGGAGAAGTGGTTGGATTCTGGATACATTCTGAAGGCAGGTGAAGCTGTAGGATTTGTTGATGGAGTGAAACTAAGATGTGAGGGAGAGGGGGGAATTAAGGTTTGGGCCCAGCCAACTGCAAGAGCAAAGTTGCCATAACAGAGATGGGAAAAGCAGGAGTTTGCTTTTCGGTGTGTTAAATGTGACATGTCCACTGGACGTCTACGTAAACAAGGCAGTCATCAATCTGGCTGGAGACTCCAAATTTGGAGTCATCGGGAAATAGAGACTATTCAAAGAGATCACTTGGAGTGAATCTACAGAAGAGGCCCCAGGATGAAGCCTCGGGCACCAATATTTAGAGGCAAGGTGAGGAGGAATAAGCAGAGGGGACTGAGAAGGACTCGCCAGTGAGCTGAGGAGGAGGAGTGAGAGAGAGAGAGGGGGTCCTGGAAGCCGAGCTGAGGGAGGTGTGTTAAGACAGAGAAGAGCAGCTGGACATGAGCGAGGATGGTACCGCGTGGCCAGCCCATCACCAGTCACGTCTGTGCCCCACGCCAGCGCCCAAAGGGTGTCTCCTGGCCCCACCTCCCTGAGGGAAAGAAGTTGTCTTTCCCACAGGTTCCCCACAGACTCCTTGGAAGGTCCACTCATCTTCATCTCAGTCCCGGTCCTCTCGGAACCCCGTGGACTGAGAACACACACTCAGAGGCACCACTGGGGCTGGACCCCCAAGGACCGGGCTCCATGCTGGTTTTTCAGGGGACATCAAGAACCATCTTGATGTTGTGAAGAGCTGTGCAGGCACAGCAGTGCCTCTTTGAGTCAGAGAGAGAAGGTATATTCTCGGGTGAGCAAAGCAGCCCGGCCTCCCAAGGCTCTGCAGGAAATCCTCTTTATCCCTCTCTCTCTGGTGTGTGTGCATGTGCATGCGTGTGCACGTGCACATACACACACACACACACACACACACACGCACAACTACACACAGGCTATTTTTGTCAAGGGTTATCACAGTACCAGCAACCCACAAAAGAACACGGAGACCCCCCATTCTGAGTCCCCATTATTCATCCCGCCGTTTGCCTGGCATGCCTCTTGTCCTCCAGGCCATCAGGAAATGCTTCTTAAACCTCTGGGGTGGTTCAAATTTCCAGGGGCCCCAGGCGGTCTCCTTCCTGGCAGGGGAGGGGTGCTGGCCAGCTTTCCTCTAGCATCAGATCCCCACATGCAAATGAATATGCAAGAGATCTCAGTGGCCCCTAGCAGCAATATCTAAGCCCTAGCTGAAATGTTTTATTAACAAAACCTGCAGAATGTCTTACGTTTTCCAATAAGATCAAAGCTTCCCTATCTCCTTCCCTGCAACACATATGCCAAGAACATTGAAAACAGAATGAAAATATCTCATGAAAAAAAATTAAGATACTGTCTTTGATAATGCATCAAAGAATGTATCTTACTTCATAAGATACAGAAATGACTAAATTCCAAACCAAAGACATCTGAACGCAAAATTAATATTTTACAGCAACGAGCACTTTGCAGCATCAGCAGAACCAAGGGTCCACCTGTCAATAATTTCTTATGAACACAAAGTCCACTGCATTTCTGGGCAGAATGGTTAGTGTTTGGCAAATTTTTGTGTGTAAGGATACAAAAAGGTAACCAAAAAGTTAACCAGAGGGCTGAGAGTGGGCACAAGAATCAAAGCATGTTGATGATTTAAAGTAGCAAAGTACTAGAACACTCCTGCTGTCCCAGATTCTTATATTATAAATGAAATGACCATGTAAGTTGCTAAAATAGCAACTGACAGCTTTTGTATACATAGTGTATTACCTGCAAAATCTGAAGTAGTGATTTTGCAGAAGCAGTCTATTAGGTTGTTCAGCTGGCCTGTGAATTTTTTTTTTTTTTCTGGTCTGAACTGAAATTTGCTCATGTTTTCTTCAAAAGAGGGCCCAGTTCTTCACAAAATTTTTTTTTGTTTTTTTTTTGTTTTTTTTTGTTGTTTGTTTGTTTGTTTGTTTGTTTGTTTTTAGCAACCATAAATAGGTGGTGCTCAGGGTCTTTTGATTCCTTAAAACGACTGTCAGACTGAAAAAAGTTATTACCATTGCTCTAAAGTAGCTTAATGATAAGATATTTATCGATATGAAGCCACTAATTTTTTTTCAAACAAATCCAACATTCTTTTATGATCTGTGGTAGCAAACAGTTTTGTGGAGCTGACATACAATCTACCTAGCCATTAACACATCACTAGCTGCTCAGAGCACTAAGCCAACTCAATAATCCAATACTGTTCTACTTCAGTTATCTGTGGCTTCGATTAAAAAGTATGCAGAAGTGGTCTCTGTCTTAAATTTGTTCAAACTATGTGGCTTAATTCTAAATTTAAAAATAAGTCTTCCAGTGGGCCCAGAAGTCACCAAAATACAGTATCAAAAGTGATACACTTAAACAATTTTATTAAACTGTTTACCTGTGTACGTAAACTGTTCTGTGATACAGCACTGTACAAAGTGTACCAACAACTGCCATCACCATAAATGAGCTCTCCAGTCAATGGGACCTAATCTTGAACACTAAATCAAGGAGAAAAGGGAGGAAGAATTATTTGGGAGACACCTTCACATGGCCTAGCAACACTTCCTGCTGTCAAAATGTGTTCAGCTTTTTTTTTCTTTTTTTTTTCTTTTTTTTTTTTTTTTTTTTTTTTTTTTTTTTTTTTTTTTTTTTTTTTTTTTTTT
>PVKZ01001469.1:302500-385000 GCA_004027375.1 Macroglossus sobrinus | reverse complement strand
AGGAGCTTGTTGAGCTGGCAAAGATCAGCTAGGCACAATTGCTGTATTGTTCAGAAACAATAATGGATTTCAAGTTGGATTGTGGAAACACATAACTAGCTATCTAATTTAACTCATACCATGGTGAAATTTCATTAGTCTCCATGGAGACTGGTTTAATTGTGCTGACTAACGTTCTGGGCTGCAGAATGTCCTAAAAAGAAAGCGTTGTTTGCCTAATCCACCTTACAATGACACTTGTTTGGACATGTTTCCCTTGTGTGAGAATTTGCATATGCAAATAAATAGTTTCTCGGCCCTGTTTGTCATGGCTGTTCATTACCCATGAAGAGGACATTGTTACCAGGCCGTCCCAGAGTCTCCTAAGGCGGGAGAGTGTCAACCAGTCCAGCGACATTCTTTCATAATTTGTTTCTGATTAATAGACCAGAGTGAGTGTCACTCTCTTTGGGCATCTGCGAAAGGAAGGTCAGTCCTTTCTGCAGTGACTGAAGGACTTTCTCTTCTGATGAGCATTTCCCTTTCTCCATCCATTGGTTAACATAATCATATTTAAAATAATGTATTCTTTCCTAAGCATGCCTCTGCTAATAATCTCTAGTTTCCTAAAGAAAAAAAAAGAAAAGAAAAGCAATAAAAAAAAAAAGAAAAAGAAAGGAGGTTCTGTCATTGGAATATTAATCCTGTTTTTGACAGAAAGGTAAACTGATATAATTGCTTTTCAGCTGAAGGAATGGGGGTTTATACAAGTGTGAAAGCATCGGAAAAGGATTAGCATTTTTTTGCATAATGAAAAGCTCTGTTGAATAGCGTCCTGAATGGCTGACTGGATGACTGAGATGAAAGGAAAATGGAAACGCAGGCTCCTCTCTTTAGGCCTATGCTCCGCTGTCTCTAAAGTTATGTTTGTCCAAGACTTGAAGAAACAAGCAGGGGCTCAGGTTTCAGCCACTTGATGAGGTGCCCCGAGTTCCAGCATCCCTGGGAAGTAATGTGTGAGACAGCCGTGCAGCTAGAGGGCGTCGTACGGAGGTTTGTACCTTGAAGGGTTTTCGGAAACATGCAGGGCTGACCAGATATTGGCTCTTGGGCGTCAACAAGTCCCAGCACCTTGCTGGCAAAAACGGTCATTTCGGAAAGGGCCAATGGCGCGTGGTGGGGGTATTTAATTGAGTTCCTGATGGAGTCCGTGGTGGCTTTTCCCCCCTCCGTTGGCTATCAACAGCTGTCTCAGCTGGTAGAACACTTGACTGGGGAAGGAGTTGTGTGTTCTGACATTGGTACATAAATGTTGTAAGCGGACATAATGTTATCAGCTTTTGTGGATGGGAGAGGACAGCAGAAGTGAATACAGTTATTGTCTTAGGATTTCACTCATCTCGTGGTGCCTTGTAGATGTGTCCTATATTTCATTTAGAAATAAGTCTTTGAAAAGGTGGCCAGGTACCTTACGTTCACTCTAGGAAACATTCGCAGCAAGGTTTTCTCTCGTCGCCGGTGCGCGTCGTAACTGGGTATCAGTTGTCAACGTGATCAGGGCTCCAAATAATGTTTCTTCATCCAGAATTAGGGCAGTTAAAATAATACCTTGACTGTTCAGACACTTTCTAAGGTGGGAATTGGTTCTTCTGTCTGTAAGAAGTCAAATGCAGTGTGGGTGATTGCTTCTATATGTCCATTTTAAACAAGCCCTTTCCCATTTGGGGTCACCACAAGGGAGCCACTGAAGACCACCCTGGAGCTGGGTTGAAAGATTCTGCCAGATATAAATCTGACTGGTTGCAAGGGTGTAGAACTTCCATTTGCCTAATCACTTCAGTGATTCAGTGATTCATATTAAGATGCTCACGTGGAAACTTGGGAAATCAGAAGTGTTTTCACGTAATTTAAAGTATAACAGTTGCCTCTTGAGTACAGAATATTGTAAAGGAAAAGTGTTTGATCTTTATTATATAAAGTCACCAAAATTCTTTACTAGAGTCCTTTTAAAAATTTGTCAAGAAATTCTGGATTGTTTCAGAAACTTTTATGGCTAACTTTATGATATGCTTGCAAAAAGTCTTAAAAGAACAAAAAAAATCCACATGGAGGCTATTTTTTTTTACATGCAGAAGGGCTTATTAAGGTATTTCCATAAGAAAAATGTGTTAATTTAAAAAATAAATTCATTTATATTTTAAGACATTGTTAACCAAGCACCACCATGTGTTGTACCTGGCAGCTTTCCAGCCACCATGGGAGTGGATCACACATGAGTTAATAGTAGCTTATGTGATGTCTGCATTCTTAGGAAATGGGCAAAAGCCCAGGGTATTCCGATATCAAGATTTCAGAAATCGGACAGAAAGCAGAATGCATGTTTATATGTGAACAGATGGACGCATGTGAGAACTAAGTGCACAGTTTCTCTTGGCACTTGTTTTGGTTATCCCTGATGCTATAACCGGGGTCTTAGTGCGCTCAGAGCCTTTGATGGCTGAGGACAAAATGGTCTTTTAATGAGGGCTTGATGGCATGATTTTCTTGCATGAGGACTATACCCCTTGTGATCTTGCTGGATTTGATGTTCTGTTAATCCCCCAGTGTCAGAGGTCCACAAGTTGCCTGAAAAGTTTGATACGATTTCACATTTGACATACAAGCCTCTGTCGGAGAATGGATGCTCTCCACTCTCCTTGCCTTTTAAAGGTCTCAGAGTGAAGTAAAATGTTGCCATTTTGAGGCACTTTTGAAAGGATGGACACAACTTCGGAGTGGAGTTGGCACTCAAGTTGTATTTGACAAGCAGCTCATCTCTGATATGAGTAGCCACTTAACATACTGGAGATTAAAAAAAAAACCCTAAAATTTAAGGATTTGAGCAGCTTGACTCAGTGAACGTGTCACAGTGCTGTGAGGGTCTAAGAGAAGTTCTGAATATGTGTTTTTGCCAGGCAGGTCAGACGTTCGCACACTAGTGCTGCATATGTACTTAGATGATCGGTCGGTTCTAATGTTGGTTTGTACTGGGGGTAGGACAGTGGCAGTTAATCACTTCTGAATGGTACCCACTCTAGTGCCTCTCAAGTTTACGGGTTCCATTGTGTTCTAGCTGTAAAAACAGAAAGTGTTCTGCAAGTATTTACTCAGGTCTAAATCATTTTAACCAGGGAAAATTGACTTTTGGGTTAAAATATTCATTTTATAACTGTCCATAATTTTTTTTCCTTTACTGTAAAGAAGAAAGGAAATCTATAACTTTAAAAATGTTAAATACAAAAACGTATGGGCTGGCATATGTGACCTGGTTATATAGCTAACAACAAAATAAAACAAAACAAAACTTTGTAAGAGAAATTTATGGAGAATCTTACATTTTTCCGTGCCTGGAAGAGTAAATGGAAGAAGCCCATTCATTTCCCAAAGTGTCTTCATTAAACCTGAAAGGCTGTTCTCGTGAATTCTCTGAAATATAGTTCTCAGTCCTTTTTTTTTCTCACATATTTGGGAATAATGGAGTTAATATTTAAAATTTTCTGAGTCACTAATTAATTGAGAATGAGCCATCTCTTTTGGTTTAGTGGACACACATCAAGAGTATGCACACACACACACACACACACACACACACACACTCACACTCCTATCCTCTTTTCATGTTAGTCTCTCTCTTTCCCCTTTAGATGTAGTCATGGGGGGAGCCTGTGAAAAGTTCCCCTTGCAGACTAAGGACTGGGGCCTATATGGCCACAGGAGAAGAGCAGGTTGGATGGTAAAGCAACTGGAAACTTGCAAAATACTAAAGCTGGGAACTGCCTTGCAGTTATTCAGCTCATCCAGTCCATGTTAAAATATAGGCTATTGGAATCAGATGCAATTGCTGAGTCACTCAGCAAGGTAGGAAAAAGTCAGGACGGGAACTCAAGAAATCCTAACTGGAGGACCCATGGTTGTACAACTATTATGGCTGCTTGGAAAGGGTCTTGTTACATAACTGAATGGGAAGGTGATGGAAACAGCGACGAGGGGAAGAGGAAGATGTTTAGTGGTGACCCAGCAGCCATACTGTCTCCTCTGAGGGGATGGGCTCTCTGTTAGTAAAAGGACACACACAGAATCTAGATGGTCACTATCACTGAGACTGTAAACGTATTTCGTCTAAGTAGGAGATCAAACTAGATGCTTTGAATGGTCAAGAGGAGTCTATGGTTCATAAAAATACTGACGATCTCAGTGATGTAAAAGTATTCTTAATAATTGTGAACACAGTGTTAAGAACAAGTTTCTATTATGCTTAAGGACCAAGATAGTGCTGTGATGTTTCAAAGGCAACATAGTATATAGAAAGAGTGACACTTAGTTAAAACCAGACATTCTTTTGATTCTGTTTAGCTCAGTTTGTTTTAACTTAAGTTTTAGATATTTGAAAATCTACTTCATTCTTTGACAACTCAATGACCAATAGAAATGAGATCTAATAGACACCTGGGTTAGCTTCTTGTTATGGATGACCTTATCCACACTATTTAACCTTCCAGAGCTCCAGTTTCCTAAGTTCCTCAACTTTTCCTCAGAATTGTTGAGATTACATAAGACTCGAGTGTTGTGAACATTGAAATAAGTGAATGTGATGGAGCCTGAGGCCCTATATTCATCTTCTCTTTGTTTTCAGTGCTGGTTTTAATGTAGTGCTCACCTACAGGGTATTTGATAAAGCAGAGCTTCAGGAAATTTTTTAGTAGAGATGCTTCTTTCCCACAAGGGACGGAGCTAGGAGTTAGGCAGTGGGTATGTGGAAGAGGTGGTGGAATAGGTAGTGTCCCGCTCCCCATATTTTCTCATTGGCTGCTACCTAGGTGCTATGTAGGTGGACAGTCTTCACCTCATTATCTGCCACTCACTCCATCATCACATGTGGCTCTGGTTCTGAGCGGCTTCTAGATGTTTCATGCATTTCTGAATCTTTTTCTAAGGAGCAAATTGTAACTGAAACAGTTTTCAAATAATCCAGACCTTAGTCTATCCATGAATTCAAGAATCCAGGCTGTCCACTACATACAATAATAGAAGAGACCACAATGCTTATTTCACTCTTGAAGTTGACTCAGACTGCTTGAAAGCCTTTGGACTAGAGGATACTTTAGAAATACCTTTCTATGTACTGGGCATTATGTTGTTTTGGCATGCTATGAAATGGGTGTAGATACTGTTACGTGGTGCCCTGTACATCAAAATTTATACCAACATAGAGAAGAGATCCCGTTATTAATACTTCAGCAATATTATAAAACCCTTTTCTTGGGGGATTTTATAGCCAAGTTATGAGTCTCTTCCTGGCTTATCACTTGGAAGAGATAGTAAGTAGTCCTTTATCTTTCTACAGTAATGCATTATTCAATGGAAAACTACCCAGGTTCAAAGATGATTCATTTTAAGGCCTAATAAATTTATAAATAAAAGCTTTTGGACCATCTAAGTTAAAATGGACTTCAATTATGGTTTTTCCCAATGTGAGACATGAAAGATACACATTAAAATATTGTGTATATTTTTATGGGAAATATAAGTGTATTTGGATTATAATTTCCCAGCTTTGAGTTCAATTTTTTTCTTCATATTTTTATATGTTTGGTTCACAATTATGGTTAAAGTTTTTCTTAAGAACGAAAGTGTGTGCCTTGCTTATGTTTTAGTCATTTATAAGTGGCCTTGGACTTGACAATTCATTTGAAGCACATTTATTTGAAGCTAAGCATTTGTTGAACACTAGTAGAGTGAGGATATATTTCATTGAAAGAAAACAGTTAGCATCCTAGCATTTTTTGTGATGCTTATTGAAGTGGTTTCTGAAAAATTTCAGCCTCCTGAAGGCAGCACTCATGTCTGTGTAAGCACTGTATTCACACTGACAGACATTGCCAAACACTTGGTGAATGTTCTTAATAAATGTCTTCAATAAATATCTATGGAATAAATGAAAAAAATGAATGAATGTCAATTAAAAATATACTGTAACCGAAAATTCTTGAAATCTAGGAACTGATTAGAAATATACAACCTTAAAAACATCTGGGTCTGTCTGGGAAATGGGGAAAGCTATTCTTCAGCACACTCTACCTGGGTTTTTATATTAAAACCTTAGATTGTTGCAGTCAGAGGGCTATAGAACAGTTTCCTCGTATGACCCACAAGGAAACTGAAGCTCAGAAGTTCCTGAAAAACATCACATAACTACATAGCGCAGCTGATGAGATCTAATGCATATGTATATGTCCCCTTCTGCAAATCATTTAATGTTTTTTTTTCCCACTTTAGTTGGTTTAGCTCCTCTCATATCCAAAGATTCTTTAACATTAATAATAACGTGGGAATAATTTCTGTTACACTGGAGATTTTTTTTTTTTTGTGGAATTTTCCCCAGCAAAGGCAGATTTGCAGATGGTACCTTTTCTGCGATGACCCTAGACAGACAGGCTGGCTGCTCTAGGATCGCAGAGCTGAGTGGCTAGAGATAGGACAAGAATTGCCTGAAAGGTGAAAACTTGCAGGAAACAAAGGAGCAGGTCCTTAAGTTCTTGACATGAAGCAAGGAGCACATCAAGAGTCTTTGGGGTCTGCCAGAAGTCGCTGCTCACAGAAGCCTGTTTAAGTGTTCACATTAACCAGGAAATCATGGGCGGAGCTTACAGCAGTTCACTTCTGATTTATTCATGAAACTCACACGAGCACTTGGCTTTGTCCTTGCTCTGGTAAGGGGGACTGGCGCCAGTAAGAACAAGAATAAAGAGCTCCTCGTGTGGTCTGGGAGTGAATGGCACTTTACCTGCAGCCTCATCTGCTTCCCGAGGTGTGTTTGACTGCATTGGCTGATTGGCTGTGGGCCACAGATGGCTTGAGAAGAGGTTATAACAAATACCCACTCTGTTTTCCACAGTGTACCTGACGAAATCTGCAGAACTGGAATGTGGATTCTAACCTAACCTGAAGGTGGTGGTGTTTGTGCTAAACGGAAAGGCTCCCCTCTCCCTTCTCTTTAAAGTTTGAAGAGTTTCACATTTAAAAACAGTTGAAAAATCATTGCTTTTTCCAATTGAAAGATGCAGTGATCTTGGAGTAAAATGGATTTGGACAATCTCTCTCCCAACAAAACATGAATTTCGAGAGATTTAATAACATAGAAAATTAATGTTCGAGAATAAAATATGTACAACACAAGTAGAAACAAAGAAATGGGCTTGCCGATGGAACAGCTGTGTTTATCTGAGTGGCTATTTGTGCCACTCAGATAAATTCACAAATTCTGTTCTGCTCCCGCTGCTGATGTTAAGGGACAGGGACCTTTAAGAGACAGTCAGCTGGCCGGTTTGCACTGGAGCAGAGGTTGGCTAGAGTTACTTAAATCCCCAGAGCAACATTTAGTTAATGCTAGTCTTTTTTTTTTTTTTTTATTTCTCCCTGATCCTGTCCACTCCGGCTTCCCTTTTCTCCTTTTGATGAAGTTGGTCTCTTACTACTTAACGTGCATATATTGACACAGAAATTTCCTCAAATTTTCACAACACATTAACCCAGAAGAGCCATATTAGGAGATGGTGATAAGAGTTAACGATATGTCTTTAGATAAAGCCATCCCCCAGTGCAATCACACCAGAGTCATCAGCTCATTTGTCATGGCTGAAGTGAAAACGTCAGGGTCAATGAGTGTATGAGCTCTGAAGGGGGCGAAAGGGCTTTCGGAGAAGGACGTTTTTGTGCTGGGAGGCGGCCTTGGCTTAGAGTTAGCTCCAGGGACATACTGAGATGGGCCAAAGCTGGCTGCTTACAGATCCTCAGCATAACAAAATTAGTTGGGACAATGGAGAGGTGGGGGTTGTGAGGATGGGTGTGTTTCTGGAGACCAGAGATTACGAGGAAAAAAAAAAAAAAACGAGGTGATTTGCTAAAAACTATTTTAAGGGAAGTGTTGCATGCCGGTGCATTGATTTCAGCAAGATTGAAGTCACAGGTTCGCATGGCTTCAAGGGAAAACCTAAATTTGTGCACGTGGCTTTTGTTTTAAATTTAGCTGCGTGGAGAGAATTTGATCTCAAGATCTAAAAACTTTTCAGGGAGGTAGTATTTGAGAACACAAAGATAACATTCAGGCATAGAGTACTTCTGAGGGTACCTTACAACGAAAGTTAATACTTAATTTAAATAACAATAATTATGGTGAAATCCTTGTTGCACTGTTGAACTTGCACAGAACCAAGAAGCTAAACTTTCTTTACACAGACTTCATTCTGAAACTTTAATTGAAAATTAACTTATTTTCTTTAGCTACCGAAGTCCTTATCTCGAATAGACCAGTACTAGCAGATTTATTTCATTTTGGACCATTTTGTCCTTGCTCAGATAATGTGTTCACACAACCTTTTCTTTTTTAATTCTATTGATTTACAGTGTTAACGTGGAATAATCTGATACCTGTTTCCTGCCCTTTGATTATTTCTCTTCAAAGAGGCTGATTAGCCCCCCACCCCCACCCCAGGGTCTTTAGCTGTTTTAAATGTATAATTATCATTGCATGTCATTTGATAGCTGTACTAATTGCTGGCAACTATTGTCTGTTTGCACTTAATGCTGAAACCTGATCAACATCCTGCTTTGGTTGATGTTTGGTGGTAAACTTTAATTAACTCTTATTGCATTGAAGAAGAGTTCAGGCTTGCTGCTAACTAATCATTTACCTTCATTATGTCCTGACAGCTTCACTTGTTCTCGATCCTAATAGATACACCAGTCAGTAAATAAACTATAAACCTTATGCCTGGTGGTTGCTCCACGCGGCTACTTGGCTACTTGGCTACTTAAAATATAAGATAATTGGGTCCAGATAATTATTTAGTTAGTTTAGTATCTCTAGTTTTGCAGACACTAATCGTAATTGCCTCTCTCATGCTGGAAAATTTTATTTTAATAGAAACCGTAGATTTGAGATAACATTATTCCTTCAGCACGATTCCTATGAACATGCATCTTTTCAATCAATACAATTAAGCTTGTCTCCTGTTGGAATTCTTGTCATTATTTTTCCTGAAATACTTTTCCTGTAATGATATTGAAGTTAAAGTAATCAGGTTACCAGCAGATCATGTAAAATTCAGCTTGGAATTGCTGGCTGCTTGATTTTAATTTGTCTGACATCAAGTTTGTTTGAAAAGGGATAATATGTGGGTAAACCAAGGAGCTTATAATTATGGTTGACGTTTGTTTGTTTATAATGAAATCTAATTAAAGTTCATACATTTAAAACACAAAAGTTAATTACTGAATTGCTCACTTCACTTATGGACAGCAGTCAAATTAACTTTCAGGCCAATTCCTCCCCCCCCAACACACACACACACACACACACACACACACACACACACCACCTAAATAAAAGGCTCTCCATAATAGAAATAAAATAGCCCACTAACCTTAGTGATCAAACATAAATTTGTCAATATGTTATCCAGAAGAAAACTTGGCCTTTTATTATGTCCTCTATTATGTTAGTCCTAATGTAGTTTTTAATATAAAATAATTTTAAATATTTACATAGGATATCAAAGGGTGCATAGGATATAAAAAGAGACTTCTATCTGGTAGACCTTAAGAGTAGTATGTATAAAAAGACACTTGGTAGGGATTTAAAAATTATACATAGAACTTTGTTCATTAAAACTATTTTGAAATCATGTAAAATCACTGAAATCATTGCTCAGAGAATAGGAATGTTTGCTGGAATACCTGACCTGTGATTAGTTTTATGAAGATAATTATGGTAGGTTTAGCCTGTGAGGAATGACATTAAAAAAAAAAAGGTACTTAAACTGTTACACTTATTGTTATATTGGATATGAGATCATATTAGTGAGAATCATGAAATATAAATAATTATGCAGTTGTTTTCTTTAAATATTCAGTTGTCAGTAGTTCAGAAATGAATTTTATATCTGAATAGGCAAAGGAGGTAAAAATACATACATACGTTAGAATATTTTATCTTCACATTATATATGAGATAAACCTATGTATGAAATGGTTTTCACTAGTCTGGTAAATCGCTTTTTGAAACCCAATATTCTATAGTTATATATACCTTAATAAAACTAATAAAGATGAATTTTTTAAATGTTCTTATATGACAACTTAAAAGCATTATCAACTAAACACTCTCAGATTATGTGTATGCCAGAGATTAGTCAATCACATTTTAAAGACTAGAAATATAAACATATGAAAAACATGGCAAGTATGATTTATACATTTCCAAAAAATGATTGATACAGTCCATGTTCTTCCTTAGAAGTGTATATATGTAAACTTTCAAATACAGCAGGGATTGAGAGAGAGACAGGTCCGAGGACAGGATGTGGTTCCAACTATCGGGGAGATGCTTTGTGTAATTTACACAGCCTTTGAGTATTTCTAGAGAACATATTTATATGTATTTTAATATAACACTCGATCTATTTGTAGATTAATATTCATTTAGAGAGGAAAATTAAAAGGATCAAACAGTCATTTAACTCTAATCCTACTTTGCATAGATGAGACAAAGGGAAGATGGTTGATACTTAAGTGTGGCTGGGCAACCGACAGTCAGAGGTACCTTTTCTTTCTATAAAGAAAGAAAATAATACATACATACATACATGCATACATACATACATACATACATACATATATAAAGTGTTGGGAGCCAGTATATTCTTACAATATTGGTGAACTACAGCTTTCTAGCAGTGCTTTAGCTGATCAGGACATCCTGCGCCTTCAATGAAGCAATCACTACAAAGCCCCAGTGTCAAGTGGGATACTAGCAAAACAGTATCAAAGAAAGAATCAGAAAGAGGAACTGAACATAATTACAGTTCATGTCCTTTTCTTACACCATTGCAAACTATTCATTCTCAGTTAGAATGAATAAGAAAAGTAGAAATCAACTAGATTGGTTAAGGGTACCAAAGTTTGTTTACAGAGGGTAAAGCATTAGGTCCATCTTGCTCAGTGATTATGAATTTTTTTCCGAAGCAATCAAATAACATGAGTCATATGATAGTGTGCTCTGGTTAGGGAGAGATTATTGATTTCTCTCTAAGGAAAGTAGCTGGAGTTTGATTAAAATTTGAAGAAAACTGAGTAAAATTCCCATTTCCTGCATTGGATCAAATTAAGAACTAACTATTGTACTGGTTGGCAAAGTGTACTTTGCCTCTTAAGTTCTCTAACATATATGTTTATGGAGATGTAATTGTCATATAAAGTCCATGTAGGTTTATAGATAAGAGAGAGAAGGGGGGAAATTGAAGCTGGGAAGAGAGAAGAGAAAGAGACAATGAGAGAGAGAGAAGACCACTGAAAGTTGATTGCAAAGGTCCTGTTTAAAGAGAAGGAAATGAATCTGCATTGAATATCTAATTTAGGTCTTAATGAGAAAAATGAGAGGAAAATAGAGGAAAATGACTGAGCTGACTTGTATACTCATGTTTGTCTTTGCAAACTTGCTCTCCTTCGACATTTGCTCATTTTAAATGCTTTAGGTATTTCGGTTACCTTCTTTCTCTTCAAACTTAATTACCTTCTCCCCTTTGTCGTGACATGGGTGGAAAGTCTTTGCTGTGTCAAGAGAGGTCGTCACACATTCTCCTGTAGTTCTCTTCATTAATTCCTTCTTGCAGAAGCATTTTCCCTCGTGCTGGGAAGGTAGAAGGGTGTAACAGAAGAGTCTTGGAATACCAGCAGGAAGCTCTAAGCTAGTTAATGCAGTATAATTGTCTGGACATACACTGGTCTTTGTTTGTGTGGTTCACTTCGAATCAGCTATAATTAACTTTAGAGTGTTTCCAGATTGCCAGCAAAGAAAAATTACAGCTTTTCTGTTTTAAATTGTAAAGCTCACAAACATCAACTATGCAGATTGCATTTACTTTGATGTATTTCTATCCTGCAAAGGAAAAAAAAAAAAGCTATTGGCCCTCTCACCCACCCCCCACCCCCCCACCCCGCCAAAATGTGCTTTTGTTAAGTTATTTGATTTAGTGTCTATTGGAACATAATGGCTCCTTAATAGTTGGGCTCGAAATCTTTTGACTTCATATTTTCGATCCTTTGCAATCCTTGTATTTGCCTTGCCTCGTGCTAACTGCAATAGGAAAGACTTTATGCAATCATTTATGAAATACCGGACAGATACTAAAATAAGCAAATTGCAGAGAAAGCTGACCAAAGAAAACCACCAGCACCAACTTAAAAGGCTGAGATCAAAGATGTCTTCTGACGTAACCAGTGCTGCCACACAGGTACTTTACCTGTGTTTTGATATATCAAAAGAGAGACTGTGAGAAAAGGGTAGTTTCTCTACTTTCTTCTCTTGGTCAGTGCACCACACCCTTTTAAAAGCTTCTGTACAGTAGTTTGTAATTATGAATTCCAACATGGGTAAAAAATGAGGTAGCTGTGTGAGCTAATACAGCCTAGTACACAAAAGATCTGTCAGCAACAAATGCAAAAAAAAAAAAAAAAAAAAAAGACAAAAGTCCAGCCAAAAATCTTTTTTTTTTTCTTTCTTCTGAATTTAACAATAAGGAATTTAAGCCTCAATGTGGCTTTAGCAACCAAAGAAAAGAAGCTCTTGGTGTCTGCATAATACCACTTTGATGGATTTTTTTCATCAGTTCTCTGTACGTGGCAACAAATAAACAAGTATAATTATACTTGTGAAGGTCTATTCATTGCTTTGTCAGGATTAGATATATGTGCCGTTTTCACACTGCGCCTCTCTTTTGTCTTTGCCTAACTCACTATGACATATTGATAGAGGATTTGGAATGGGGAAAAGGCCACAGCAGAGACAGTGATGACCTTTTGGAAACTTGATATAATTCAAGGATTTTTATTTATTTTCCTTTTTTTTTTTTTTTTAGGACTTGTAACTTGTTACCAAATTCACTTATAAGTGGTCAACTTTTAACCCATTTAAAATGGAGTAAATAAAGACTGTGCTATGAGCTGGCTAAAGAGCAGAAGAGAATAAAAACAATGGGCCCGAGGGGCACACTGGTCTTCTTTCCCAGCACTTAGCCGAGTGGCCAACCTAGCATTCCTTTCCCTTTATTCTGTCCCCTTGATCACATCACGTTCTTTTTCATCATTTCACAAACACTGTCTCACTGGACCCAAGAGGGCGGGCTGGGACGATCTCAATTAAAAAAACAGAGGTAAAACTGGCCTCTCTGATTTTGGGTTCTAATGGGAACTCTTGCTTTCTGAATGCAAAGGAATTCTATTGTTCCGAAGGCACCCCCTTTCATTAGTCAGGCTCCTCGTAGGTGGGTTTGGTCACTTAGCAGAGTTTAGGCAGCAGTGATTGCAGGGCAAAAGCAAAGGCACCTACGAGCAATAAAGTTCTTTTCTGCATATTGTCCATTCGTTCTGAAAATAAAAGGGATTTACACATCAAAGTCACTGACCTTGTGAATTACTGAGAATACCAAAATATGTGACACGTATTCTAAACAGACCTGCAGGTACGTATTGTTCCGAATTTGGCATTAAAATTGTATTAGGTTTTCTCTTTGGGATTTCTAGAAAACCTTGGTGATTTCTAAAAGATAGAATGTTTGGCACTAGAGAATAGAAATTAGTAAAGACTAACTAGAAACCAACCTAAATGGTGAAGCAACTTTTTTAGTGAGTTTACTTGTTACGCAGTCATTTTGGAATTAATTCTGTGGTTTAAATTAAATGGTTGTCTTTGTGGTCTTTTTACTGGGACTTATAAAACTTTAGTGTAAATTTCTTAAATGGGTCACGTTGATAAAAGAAAAATCTTCTCTGACAATGACAATGAAATGATTTAGCATCATTTTCCACATGTACAATATATGTACTGTGTCAGTGTACATATTGGTCTAACTAACTTTTCAACTGCTCAAACTAAAGTGATTCTATCAGAATATACTGGTAAACATGATCATGGTCATAGGCAATAACTACGGAATAAAAAATCAGGTAATATGTTACTAGTTCTATCTATTCGGATAGTTTTGTTATGGTTGCTTTTGGAATGGAATGCAAATCTGATTGTGTAGACTTATGTATTTGACTTTCTGATTAATCTTGTACCTTGTTGAGAAGAAATTGATAGGCAATGTTGTATAAAATTCTGTGGGAAAGTCGTAACAAAACATATCCTACCATATTGGGTTGCCCTGTGATGGATTCTTTAGTGTAGTTTTCTTGATTTTTGTCATATATCAACAATGTTGTCCTATTCTGTAAGTTACTTCTGGCTCTGTTAATATAAAATAAACAAGCTCTACTTCATATAGATAACCATCGAGATGATACATTGCAGAATGCGTCCACTCCATTTGGCATCTGCCCCAAATTATTAACCGCCCATTATAACTATTTGAGTTTCATTCAGCATGTGTGTGATAATTCTAGAAAGTGTTTTTGTGGGCTGAGAACTCTTGTAGGGATATAAGGCAAAAGAGAATGGAAATAATAATACAAGTCACCCAGGAAGTCCTTTACAAAGCTGTAAAGGATTTGGGAACTTTTCTCACTGTTGTAGTTTAGGTGACTCCTCTTCTCTGTTACAGGCCTAAGTTATAGGAAAGAAAACAGAGAAGAACACCCTGGGTTCTGCAATTTTACGTTTTAATCTAAATCATCACTTTAGTGTTGTTGACCACCTTGCTTCCTTGCCAGATCTCTCGTCTTTTCCTGCCTTGGGCGTGCCTGCCCCTCAGTCTAGCAGGGGATTATATTTTAGGCATTTTGGCCACCTTCAGAGTGTATACATCGTGCCAATTTGGTGAATGTAAAGGTAAACATGAATGTTTGTGGACTAATTAGAAAATTATTAGGTTTTCATGCTTATGGTTATCAGATTATTTCAGAGAGTTTTGAAAGCTGCGTGCATGCCATGAGGATAATTAACCTGGATCTCATCATTGATTAAAATTACACACTAAGCTTTGTGATGTTTGATTTGTGAACAATTAGAATGTCATTTTAACCATGGCAGATACCAAAACGAATTTTGATTTCATTTTCAATCTATGCAGATCGTTTGATGTATTCTACACTGATCGCTTCCTCTCTGATTTAGCTGACAAGATTAAATTTGATTACAGTAAAGAGAGTATTAAGAAGCTATTCTTCATACTTAATATGCCAGTGACCTTTAATGAGATCTTTCTTCCATAAGAACTTTTCAAAAGGAATCTCTAGGATGCTTAGTAATTATTGGTGAGCCCAGAACTTTGTTTTCTTCTTAGCTCTCTGCCACTGTGAAGTCTGCGATAGAATGTAAGGGCATGCCTGCCCTACCCAATATAATATGCCATGTGATGTAGCAACATCAGACTTTCTTATTTCAGAAATTATCAGAAAACGTGAAAGTGTTGATACTTTTACATTAAGGGGTGAGTTGCCTTGAAGTTTTGAATCCCTCTGATTTTCATGTTTGAAATCGAGATAGTGTCTATGTCATAGGCTGAAAATAAACACGGAAGTTTCAGCCCACTCACCTGTTGTGTATAGCGCCATCATTCTGCCAACGGAGTCATCTGAAGGGACTCAGAGAAGCTTCAGCTATAATCAAGCTGCTGTTCCAGGAGCTGAAGTTTGCAGGCACACACACGCGCACACACACACAGAAGGAGACCACATTTTTACCAACATGTGCTCAACTTTGTCCTGGTCCCTTACCCCACTCTCTACAATGGGAGTTTATGGTCTAAGAGGCCTAGCTGTAAAAAAAACTAAAAAAACTAAAAAACTAAAAAAAAAAACTAAAAAAAAATTTAAATGATTGAAGGATTTTCATCAGCAGTGCTCGTGTATGATCTGTTAAGCCAGGGGAGACGTTGATTGAGGCAGTGGTGGAGAGATGGCAACTCACCAGGATGGATAACATTGAAATGGTATTTGAAATGGTGTTCATTACGTATCGCAGGGGAAAAAACCCAGCGAAGGCGATTGTCCCCTAGGATGATAGGACTGGCTGCAGTAAATATTAATTTCTGTTCCGTTGCCCATTGAGGTGACTGAAGTGTGGGGAAGAATTGCGATTGGTGCTTAATCAGGGCCAGCCAGATACCTGCTGAGAGCTTTTTGCACAAGGAAGATTTGTAGTAAGCTGATTTACTGGCAAAATGAAAGCCAGAGAAGAATTTGCTCGGTGCTGCCTGTGACTGTAATATTTCTAATTTTAAGGTTCCTGTAGTGTCGGTCTCCCTTCCCTACTCATCCTCCCTTCTAGTCACTGCCTGAGAGCGTAAAAGGTAAATTTAAGAAATTCCAAGTTCTTTGCATTGTTCCTTTATTCCTGCCTTGGTATAGAGGAAAGCCATTTCCATTTCTATTCTAGTAAAGGGAGTTTTACTGCTTTGGTGTGTATTAAATACGTTTTCAGAAAACAGGAATGAAAAACATTCGATCACTGACATAAATTTTAGATTTATGGTGAACGCTCATAGCAGTTTCAGAAAACACCTAGGACATCACCGCATGCCTGGGACAGCCCTCGACGCTATTTTGCTACGTTTATACAAAGTCTGTCCCTGATGGATAGGTATGCTGTTTTTAAGTTTTTCCCCTCACCTTTTCAGATAGTTGGGTTTACAGCAGCTGTAAATTAGTGATGGGCTATTAGTGAGCTGTGTCATTATTTAATAAAAATGGCTTCTCTCACCTTATTTTTTATACAGGTCCCTGACAGGCTGGATGAAATGAGATCCCCATGTAGCAATTGCCATGGAAACCTGTGACTCAGCTCCTATCTCAAGGCAGGAAAATGGGCAGAGCACATCAAAGCTATGCGGAACGACACAAGTTGATAATGAGGTGCCAGAGAAAGTTGCAGGGATGGAGTCTGACAGGGAAAACAGCTCCACGGATGACATCCTGAAAACGGATGAGCGCAAAAGTGACGTCTTGCTGGGTTTCGGCGTGGAGAATGCAGCTGCCACTCAGGTCACCTCGGCAAAGGAGATCCCCTGCAATGAATGTGCCACTTCTTTCCCCAGTTTACAGAAGTACATGGAACACCACTGCCCGAATGCCCGCCTCCCCGTCTTGAAGGATGACATCGAGAGCGAGGTAAGCGAGCTTGAGGACAGTGACGTGGAGAACCTAACAGGGGAGATCGTGTACCAGCCTGACGGGTCAGCGTATATAATCGAGGACTCCAAAGAAAGCGGGCAGAATGCGCAGACGGGGGCCAACAGCAAACTCTTTTCCGCAGCCGTGTTCCTGGACTCGCTGGCGGCGGCTGGAGAGAAGGGTGACCAGGCGGCCTCTGCCCCCATGTCCTTCTACCCGCAGGTCATCAACACTTTTCACATCGCTTCATCCCTCGGGAAAACATTTACAGCCGACCAGGCGTTCCCAAATACCTCAGCACTGGCAGGAGTGGGTCCTGTGTTGCACAGTTTCCGTGTCTACGATCTCCGACACAAGCGAGAGAAGGACTATCTCACCAGTGACGGCTCGGCCAAAAACTCCTGTGTGTCCAAAGATGTCCCCAACAATGTGGACCTGTCCAAATTCGATGGTTGTGTGAGCGACGGGAAGAGGAAGCCCGTCTTGATGTGTTTCTTGTGCAAGCTGTCCTTCGGTTACATCCGGTCGTTCGTGACCCACGCGGTGCACGACCACCGGATGACCCTCAATGACGAGGAGCAGAAGCTCCTCGGTAGCAAGTGCGTCTCCGCCATCATACAGGGGATTGGCAAAGACAAAGAACCTCTTATCAGCTTTCTGGAACCAAAAAAGTCCACTTCTGTGTATCCCCATTTTTCTACTCCAAACCTCATAGGACCCGACCCCACGTTCCGCGGCGTGTGGAGCGCTTTTCACGTTGAAAACGGCGACTCCCTGCCGGGTGGCTTCGCCTTCCTGAAGGGCAGCGCTGGCGCCCAGAGCCCCGCAGAGCCGCCGCGGGGGGTCGCCCCGATGCCAAAGGCCGAAGTGAGTCTGGGGGCGCTGTCTAGTTTAGTGGCGAATGCCCCCCTTACCTCCGTGTCCCTCAGCCACGCGCCGTCCGAGTCCAGCAAGATGTCACAGAGCCAAAACCCGGAGGACAACGGCGACAGGCCGCGGGAGCGCCCCGTCAAGAGCGAGCCCCCAGACGCGGGCGATGAGGACGACGACGACGCGTACTCCAATGACCTCGACGATGAGGAGGTGTTAGGCGAGCTCGCCGACAGTGTTAGCAACAAAGACTTCTCTCTCTTAAACCAAAGCATCTCTCCCTTATCCTCCAGCGTGCTAAAATTCAGCGACAAGGGCGCCTCGTGCCCGGCGGCCGCTGCCTCGGACGATGCGGATAAGCCGCAGCCACCTCCGCTGCCGCAGAGCGTGGGCAGGGCCGGCGGTGGCAGGGACTTCGCAGAAGCAGGCGCCGGGAAGGACAGTGCCATCTCTGCCGCGCCTGGCGAGCCGGGCCGGGGCGACGAGGACGCCGCAGCCCCGCCTCACCAGCACGGCTTCACCCCGAGTGCCCCCGGCACCCCAGGGCCTGGTGGCGACGCCTCGCCCGGCAGTGGCATTGAGTGTCCCAAGTGCGACACGGTCTTGGGGTCCTCGAGGTCTCTGGGCGGCCACATGACCATGATGCACTCGAGGAACTCGTGCAAGACCCTCAAGTGCCCCAAGTGTAACTGGCACTACAAGTACCAGCAGACCCTGGAGGCACACATGAAGGAGAAGCACCCCGAGCCCGGCGGCTCCTGCGTCTACTGTAAGACCGGGCAGCCGCACCCCAGGCTCGCGCGTGGCGAGAGCTATACGTGTGGCTACAAGCCCTTCCGCTGCGAGGTGTGCAACTACTCGACCACGACCAAAGGCAACCTCAGCATCCACATGCAGTCCGACAAGCACCTGAACAATGTCCAGAACCTCCAGAACGGCAACGGCGAGCAGGTGTTCGGCCACTCGACCCCAGCCCCCAACGCCAGCCTTGGTGGCTGCGGGACTCCCTCCCCGTCCAAACCCAAGCAGAAGCCCACCTGGCGCTGTGAGGTTTGTGATTACGAGACCAACGTCGCGAGGAACCTCCGGATTCACATGACCAGCGAGAAGCACATGCACAATATGATGCTTTTGCAGCAGAATATGAAGCAGATCCAGCACAACCTGCACCTGGGCCTGGCCCCGGCTGAGGCTGAGCTCTACCAGTACTACCTGGCCCAGAACATAGGCCTGACCGGGATGAAGCTGGAAAACCCCGTGGACACGCAGCTGATGATCACCCCCTTCCAGCTGGACCCCACGACAGCCGCCACCCTGGCTCCAGGTCTCGGTTAGTACCCCCGCCTTCCTACTCTTGTTGGTTTCTCCTCACATGTTTGGTCGGCTTGATGCCCCAGGTCGAAGTGGTGAGTGCCAGCACAGTGGGGACAGTTTACTGGAAGGGACTTTGCTTTAAGTCAGATAAGCGAAGCGCTTGGGCTTTGCTTCAAACCTGAGTCAACGTCATAGGGGAAGGAGTTAAGCTTCTGGGGCAGTGAGGAGTGAGCCAATTTTGTCTTCTGTGGGCAGACTGATTAACAAGTGCTAATGTGCTTGGGTTGCCTGCAATCATTAGCTCTGCCTCGCAAGGTTTATAGCTTCGATTCTGGCAATCGTTCCCTAAAACACCAAACTGGAGCTACTAAAGAGTAGACCGTTATTTTTAATTAAGTATTTTTGAAAACGATTTTAATGTCCGTGATTAGAGGTGATTAAGCTGCTAACAGTTGAATGGTTACCTGATCCCAGGTGTTTGGCTGTACATCACAGGCACGTGGAAAGCACTGGCCAAATCTCACCAAGCCTGAAGACAGATTGTGAAATAACAATTAGTGCCCACTAAGTTTATCTAGGCTCCAAAGTCACAGGCACGTGACTATTTTCTTATGGTATCGATCAGCTCTCTTGCCCTTCGAAAATACAAATTTCAGAATGATGTCATGCCCAGTAGGAGTAATTAAAGCTATCTGATGAGGGAATTTAGAAGTTGAAAGGGATGATCGTAATTGATCCCGAGTCAATCCTATTACAGCTTTTTATAGTTTAAGCTCTAGAGAAAGCGCTTTCCCGGTCAAGACTTGATGTTACAGATTCCTTTGTGCGTGCTGTGTTTTCTAGTCTCTATTTTTTCCTTTTAATTTTTTTTCTTCCTGTAGTAAATAATGAGGTACCGCCTGAAATCCGGCTTGCCAGTGGTCAGCTAATGGGTGATGACCTGTCCCTCCTTACTGCAGGAGAGCTGTCACCTTATATCAGCGACCCAGCGCTGAAGCTCTTCCAGTGCGCTGTTTGCAACAAATTCACCTCTGACAGCCTGGAGGCCCTAAGTGTGCACGTGAGTGGCGAGCGCTCCCTCCCTGAGGAGGAATGGCGCGCTGTGATTGGAGATATCTACCAGTGCAAGCTCTGCAACTACAACACTCAGCTCAAAGCCAACTTCCAGCTCCACTGCAAGACTGACAAACACATGCAGAAATATCAACTGGTGGCCCACATCAAAGAAGGGGGCAAAAGCAACGAGTGGAGGCTCAAGTGTATCGCCATTGGCAACCCCGTCCACCTGAAATGTAATGCCTGTGACTACTACACCAACAGTGTGGATAAGTTACGCCTGCACACCACCAATCACAGGCACGAGGCGGCCCTGAAGCTCTACAAGGTAAGCAGGGACATCATTCCCTTTGGCACGGAGGAGAGAAGGGAATTTACTGCTTCAGAGCTTGGAGCACAGATCTGCAAGTTAAGAAAAAAAAAAGAGAGAGAGAGAAAAAATAGAAGGGCGAGGTACGGGGTCTCTGCTTGATGTTGCTGAACGTATGTCGAAATCTAGAGAATTAGAATTTATTGGAAAGATCTGCCATCTTTTACTCCTCGCTCAGTGGTGCTGGTTGCTTTACTGGTAGCCTCAAAGTAAAATAACTTTTCTGAGTATTTTCATATACAAAATAATACTTTTGAACCTCTGTTTTTGACTGATTAAAGAAAAAAACGTAGTGTTGCTCTTGGTGGGGAGGTGTTAATGGTTACAAGGAGCAGAGGACAAGAATAGTCGACATGGTGACTGGGTCATCTTTTGTTGGGTGACAGACAAGGACCATGCAAACAGATAGGTGTGTTTTTGCTTCTGTTTTTGAAGTTCCTAGTAGTATTGAGTAAACGCACCCTCCATTAGTATCAGCTGGAAGTCTTAACGCTGTTGTTATTTTGCATGAGTTTTCCCAGCTAGTGATGTTTTTATCTCCCACCCCCATCCCCATGGGTGTGGCACAGATAAAAATGTTTCTTGAATGACAAATGTACTTGTATCTTTGCTGAAAAAAGCCAGGCAGATATAATGAATACCTACCTGCAAGTGCTGAACACCATTTATTACACAACTTGTCTTGACTTTTTTCTAAACTCTAATTACTGGTTAATCTATTTTCTGCAGTTTGTTTGCTGGATTGGCTTGATTGTCTCGGTTCATGTACACATGCAATAGATTCATTTCTATGATGAATAACTTGGTAACTTATTAAAAACTTCTTTTGTGTAGAGGACATTAAAATTCAGAAAATATTGCAAACCATTAGTCATTGTAACAAGCTCTAAATATGATTACGAAATCCATTTTGCAGGTGTTATCTATTGATTTATACTAGAAATCAGTGATAACTATACTATCAGAAGTCAGTTGGCGATTGTAACACCTATCTATGGTTTTTCTAATACTATTTCAAACTATAAACGTGATAAGAAGAACAGATCGTGGCAACCTAGTGCATGTGCAGGGAGTATATATTTGGGTTGGCCTGGCACTATTTGTTTAGGTTGTTTCTTGAAGTTTAAGTTCTAGATCGATACACTGAGCATAAAAACTTAAAGAAGTGGTGTGAGAATTTGTAACATTGTTTCTGTGATATTGGCCCTCTGGGGATCAATGAAAAGCATTAGATTTGGGTCACACACTGTTTTAGGGGTATTCTAGCCCTAATGTAAGATAGAAAGCTTCTTGGTTGATGGTATTGAAAATATAATATAATGAATTAATCGTATTATAATTTGTAGGTTTTACAGCAACTGTTGACAACTGTTTAGTTGTCAACTTTTTTTTCTGTTGATACCTGATCTATTAAACCTTTTAGAGTACCTAGGATTAAAAACCAAACAAACATTAAGTTTGTATAAATAATAGATCTCGACCCTGGGAGCTATGTAGAATATTCATAAACTGTTTATATTCATGCAGCATCTCTAACACTTTAAATTAACATGTGAACAGAAGAAATAAATGTACAGATTTTTCTGTTTTATTACTCTTACGTGGAAAGCTTAAGGAAGGTAGAGTGTTGCTGTTTATTTTCTCAAGAAAGGTTATTTAATCAAATTGTTGAGTGATCATTTAAATGTGTGCGTCTCTGTGTGAGTTAAGTTTATCCATTCATCCCGTGGGTATGGATTGACTGTCCTCCCTGTCTACAGAGCAGTTTACCAGGTGCCAGAGCTACTCTCAAGTTCCTTTTCAGAGAGAGCCGGATGTGGCTGTTGAATGTATTACATCCAACTGAGATAAAGCTCATTTATAAAGAGGGCTTTAAAGCAGAGAGAGCTTTAGAACCCAGAACCAAAGGATATGCGTGTGCTCTTACCTTAAAAATGTAATGTAGTAGAACAATTTCCTTTTCCCCGACTCTTCTTCAATTGCTTATATCTCTTAAATACCCAAGTGCCCTCATAGTACCGTGTCTAAAAATGCTAAGCAAACAAACAAAAGCACACTCTGAACAAGCTCACCTTGAATTCGCAGAAGGTTGAAAAGAGGCACAGTTGAGCTGTTGCCACCTGGCACTGGGCGATCGTGCCATATTATTTTGCATTATCTTTTGAGGAGATTTCCTTTTTTTTCTAGTACTAACTAGAAAAGTGCTCCAGAGTAGCAAAGTGTTGAGGATGCCATTTGTATACTAGGTTGCAGAAATGGTGTGAGTCAGATAGAGAGGATTTTCCAGTGAAGTAATGAGGATATTAGCAAGCTTGGTTGGCTTGTGTCGGCAAAATAAAATTGCTTCATAAGTAACATTAATTGCTTTCAAATGAGAACCTAACAAATTGGCCAGGGCCCGGAAAAAAAAGATGTTTTTGTAATATGGCTCAAATATTAAAATTAGACTTAAAATAGTTTCTGAGTTAATGACTAGACAGTAATCTTCTATATAAAATTCATTTTCATTAAGAGTTTAATTCACATCATTTTGCACCAGGAACTAGTCAGATTTGAGGGGAAAGTGACAAGCAGCAGTTATAAATCAAAGGCAGAGCTTTGAGAAATTAGCTTTTCTTGTTATTGACAGCATCTTAATTCACAACACTTTAAACCGGGTGATGTGTCACCTCGATTTGAATAGACCCTGCTCTACCTTCTGCAGTATTACCTAAAAGAAACGTGTATCCTCCTTACAGCCGAAAGAGGTTAAAGGTTAAAGGTTACGGGTGAGCTTAAAAGCATCTTCTGCCTAGCTGCTTAACTTTAAACTGATCAATTTAATGAAAATCTGTTTTACAGATGTTGTTTTAATGTATTTGGCAGGATTTAGGCAGCTTTAACATTAGACGTATGCTAGTAAAAATTATTTCTTTATTCGACCAGAACAACACCTTTCCTTTTATGTTTAAGGTAGAAGGGTTATGGGTTGTGGTATTTTGGCAAAGAACCCAGAGGCAGAATATGTTGATGATCTTTCCATATGGACTCAAAAAAAAAAAAGAGAAAAAAAAGAATACCTTTATGTCTACTGCTAATGACGACTGCAGAAACAAGCAAAGCTGTATTCATTTTTTTGGCAGTATTTTTTTCCCTTCGAATTTATTTTCTTCGAAAAAGGAATTCTGTTAAGAAAATCTTACTCATTTCTTCAAGCGAAATTCTCTGAAGCGCTAAGCAATATTAAATTTTGATTTTCCCCCAGAAATGTTCATGATGAAGTAAAATTGCTCTAGGAAATTAAAACAATAAAATGAAATTGCAGCCTACCCTTAATCTTCTCTTTTAATGTATGTATGGGAGTGTATTTTAAGTGAGGTTGATACTAAAAATGCATAGATAGCTACAATCAGTGTGGCAAGGTGAAGTGTGTGTGCATAGCCATATGTACATCCATATCCATATCTATAGCTATATCTATATCTAATGCAGAATCAGTGCTTCTCAGCTAACCATTTTACTAGATTTGCTTATATCCTTCTAATTTCATGCCTTTGCATCCCTACAATTTTTTGTCATATTCACATAATGAGGCCTCAATAAATATTTGTAGGATGAATAATGGACTAATGAACAAACTGGAAACGTTTGAAAGAAACCCCCCTTACTTCCAACCCTCATTACAAAAAAATGCATTGCAATTTGGTCTACCCCCTAAATGATCCCAAACTTTTTCTAAAGAGTCCAGTAAAAAGATTTAATCAAAACCACTTAGCACTAGACATTCAAACTGAGAAAGAACAAATAAGACTTGGACAACCTTTCAGATTTACGGTTTGGTGTATTCTTGGCTTGGAGTGGCCATGACTTTCCTGGCCAGCTGATTGGTTGACCACCACCCTGTGCGGAGCACCTGCACGTCCACTCCTCTTAGACTATTATGGGTATTTCTTTAAGTGACGTGTTCGCAACTTTGCTGGTTCAAAGTCAAAAGCGTAACTATCTAAGCTCGTTTTCCTCCTGCCTCTTCTAGCAGGGAAGCAGGATAGTTTCTCTGAATTCCACAATGCTGTTTTCATATTTGTATTTCAGAGGGGCTGAGAACAGTTAGTGAGTCTCTTGTCTCCACGATGAGCAAAGGAACACACGTGGAGTTTAGTCCTGGGTAACTTTGAGTGTCACATTCCCCCAAGGAACGCTGCTGGAGTTTTCTCATTATCCACGTTATGGATGAAAGAATCCGGGTTAAGAACTAAAATCGGGGTGTGGGGGAGGGTCACAGGCGAGACTTCAAGGAGCCAGGTTGGGAAAAGTATGTGGCAAGGAAATAAAAAAAATGGAATAATTATTTTCACTCACTTTATTTTTAAAAATTTTTTTACTAATAGGAAATAATAACCCCATCAGTTTGGAATTAACAAAGAATCACTAGGATTTTCATTTCAATAAGCCTGAGTCCAACTTTGCAATTTAAAATCAAATATTCCAGATACGTGCCATTTCAATTATGGAACTGTCGTCATCCCGTATGTTGGTAAAAGAGGTCAGGAGATTGTGTGGCACACATTTGCATAAAAGTCATTGTGCAGAAGGAAATTGGAATATGTGTGTGTCTCTCAGAAACCAAAACAGGTTTTCCTCCATCTTATTCTAGTCATTTGTTTAGATGAAGAAAGCTGTTTTCAGAGATAAACAAAAGTTACTCTTTTTCATTGCTAAACATTAACCTGAATATGGAAAATCATGCACTTTTGGTATTGCTTTCAGATTTATGTTCTTTTCAAGGCTGAAATACAGTGTGAAATTCAATTCCGGTTGCAGGATTTATTTTAAAAAGTAATCATCATTCAAATTATTCTGTTGTAGTCTCATATAAAAAGACAAGGTGGAGGTTGAAAACACAGTTTCTCCAGTAGAAAAGTACATGCTCGTGTAATACTTATAAGGAATAAAAACCACAGATCAAATAGAGAGGCTCTGGTTAGCTAATAGCAACTAATAAATCACTGGCATTTTCGCATCGCAGTATAATTGGCCAGCTCTGTCTACTACGTCTACTTCTGTTTTTAAGCTTGACATTTGCTGAAGCACAGCCAAGTGTCCTAACATAGTGACTGCAGCACGAGTGTGGACTTTCTCACGGATTCACAGGGCAGAAACGTATTACATGATGAGCCAACCCTCCTTGTACTCCACTAGAAAAAAATGGCCCCAAATCTCTGTCTGTCCAGACATAATTCTGTGTCTATATAGCTGTAGATGCAGGTGATGTACAGCTATATATAGGGATATATAGATAGATAGCAATTCCTAAAAAGATAGCTTTAAATTAGGTGTTAGCAACTTACTACATCTATGTCAGGAAGGATAAAATGATATTTAGTGTGTGAAGTTGTTAACAAACCCAGACAAAATTTAGAGAAGAAAGTGTGTCACTGCAACCCTCCTACTTTATTTT
Organism: Macroglossus sobrinus; assembly: GCA_004027375.1. Lineage (NCBI taxonomy): Eukaryota > Metazoa > Chordata > Mammalia > Chiroptera > Pteropodidae > Macroglossus > Macroglossus sobrinus. The sequence continues at coordinate 358,829 of PVKZ01001469.1, read as the reverse complement.
TGACGTCTTTTGTTGACGAGTGTGACTGTCCACCTACACGTCAGGCACACAGTATTCCATTCTTCTCTCTTTTTCCGAAGCCCTTACTATTTTATCCTAGCTAGACCTCCTCTTCATGCGTACTCCCTGTTGCAGGATTGCATACCTGATTCCCTAAAGAAAACTAGCATTCCTTTAATTAAAGGGAGAGCAGCCTTTTCATAAAAGCTGAGTGTGCATCCAGATGTGTAAGTGACTCTTGGGCCTTTCCCAGGGTGCACTGTATCTTAAAGGAGCCACTTCACCTGGACAGCTCTCTAGGTGTGGGGGGTCCAGGGGTGGTGTTGGGTGGGGATCAGGCAGGGCAGTGCCCACCCTATGGGATTCCTTCCTTTATGTCCTTCCGAACACAGATAGGCAGACACACACACACACACACACACACACACACACACACACACACACACACTACATCACACCACCTCCTACCTCAGAAATGCAGTAAAAAGTATGACACTCCCTCTCCCTTCCCTCCAGGACCATATCCTCATGCTTTGTGATTTGCGTTATGTCATTCGACCACACGTGAACTGTCAGTATGGTTTCACCAAAAGTGGCAAGTGGCTTATGTGTCACCCACCCCGAGGTCACTTAGCTTAAGACAGACGAGGGTGCTATCCCATAATTCACGCGCTTCCCCGCATGTTACTTTGGCTTCAGTTTTCATCGTCCCTGTCAGTGGAGCTTGCTGAAAATCACTGAGATGTTCGGATGGGTCCAGGGATGCCAGGCGGGGATGCAGCGGGTGCCATGTGTTAAGCAGGCCTCCTGGCGCCGCTGAGAGGGTCTCGGCCTGGGGCGGAGCGAGGCGGGGCTGGCGTGTGCATAATGACCGCGCTCTGCTTCCAGAACATCTGGCCTCCCCAGCTCTGCTGGAAGTGCCTCAGCGAGTCTGCTTTGCGTCTGGGCCCGTGCTCAGGCTGAGTTCAATTAGACGTGGAGATTTGTTCATTATTCAGATAATTCGAGCCTTAAAAGGCAGTTTTCCCCAATTTATCAGTATACTGCACGAAGGCTTATGATGATATGATTTATTCAACAGGAGAAGGACCATGGTGGTGTAGCCCCTCTAATCCACGAGGACACGTCTTCACAGATTCTGTGGCCTAGAGCATAGTGAGTGATTCTAGGCCCAAGGACCAAAGTTCTGTGTGCAGAATCCTCCAATGTTATCTCAAGTTTGGCTTCTACTAAGTGCAGAAACATTTATTAAGCACTGACTATGTGCCAGGTTGTAAAATGTCACTGTGCATGGGGGTTGTGTCCCATTCATGTAGTAGGGTATAAACCATCTTAGATGACACATCCTGTTCTTCCGATGTAGCAGGGACTTAATACAATTAATGGTAGAAGCCATAGACCAGCCATCAAAAACTTCCATGCTCTTTTTTTCAGTAATGGTTGGTTGGTCGAGGGACTGAGTGTGACTGTTCTCTTGGGTCACCAGTAGATGTGGAACATTGTCATTCATATATCTCGGCTCACTCTCGCTGCTCTCCCGCCTGGCAAGACTTATTGATTAGTTTCAGACAGGTGTTATTTTGGGGATATGAGGGCACAGGAGAGCATTTCTATTAGTTCTAACACGTGTGTCATTCTTTATCCATGAGGATGATGCTACTGATGGGTTGCCGAGAAAATGAAGAAAACCATTTAAGAATGCAAAAAATGTTAGGTGACAACTTCGGTCAACCCCCTCATAGAAGCAGGGGCTAATTTAGTTTGACGCTTAGAGAATCTTTGTAAGTTCAGTTTGTAATACTGTCAGTGAGAATTCCGCTTTTAGAACAATTATTATAATGACCAGTTCTGGTATTATCACAGATAATAACAATTGTGTGTGACAGCATTTTATTTTATTTGGTTTTACAGTCTTTTATTAAGTTTTGGTTTTCTTATTTTAAGGAAAAGTAGTTTTATAACCTTGCTTATAATACTTACATATATGAAATACATATATGTAAGTACATAAGTGTATTGAGACCATACTCTCTATACTTTATTGATTCAGATTTTCCTAATATCTTTCTTTCATTGCAAATAGTAGGTAGCTTAGTATGTACATTTCTTTCTCTTCGTTGCTTAAGGAATAAATGTTAAGGGTACATTTCCCCATTAAGCAATTCTAAAGAGTGCTATAGAGGAAGGTTAGAGCTGAAGAACTCTTTGTCCCTGGATATCTGCTGATAAAGTTGGTGGAATACAGGGCTGAGGATGGCGAGAAATGAGCTCTTGATAGATTTGACTGTATCGCTGAACTCTGGTTTGGAAGGCAAGATTTTAAAGTTTTAAAATACTGATTTTTAGGCTGCGATTGTGTGTCTTATGTCAATGAGCACCTCATTTATAGCCAGAGTTGGCAACTGACTGTCTATATAATTTATGACCTATTGGCAACAATCTTACCAAAAATATCCCTTCTTCTGATGCCAGACAGTCTGTCAACAGTGAAGCCATATTGATAGTAGACATCCATTTATCACCTTTTAAAATGGCACTATTTTTTTAAAAGAGAGAACGTATAGTGACAATAATCATAATGAGCTCAATTTTTCTTGTGCATGATATCATTTACTCTTCATAGTAGTTATATGTTATTCCCATTTTAACGTGTGAGGAAACTGAGATTCAGGGCAAAGTGCCTTGCTCAAAACTTCGCAGACATTAAGAGCCTGTGCTGGCATTTCCAACCCATGCCCCACCTGACACTCTGAGGCTTTGCTAATGAGGAGACTTTCTTGTATTTGAGAACAGGAAGACCAAGCAGTGGGAAAGGAAGAGCAGGACCGGAAGCCTCAGGGACAGACCTAACAGTTGTGTCCAGGGAGTAATCATTCTGGAGCCTGCTTCTGTTCCTTCCAGGGAACAGATTCCCTTAAACACATTGCAGATGCTGGGTGACCCAAGCACCGGCCCGAAGGGCTTGCACACGTGACCGCACTTAACTGGAATGATGGACTCAGACCCGCTGGGTCACCTACAAGCTGGAAGGAGAAACTGCTGATTAAAATCATCACCTCCACATGTCCTGTCACAGCAGAATTCTTTCACATGAAAGAAACTTCCGCTTACTGGCATTTTGGGGTGTTTGGTTTATTAAATAGAAAGGACTAATAGAATATTTATCACTTCTAGTGCCTGAGCTCTCGGCGCTTGCAAGTTAAGCATCTTCGGAGGCTGCATTAATCCATTCAGGTCACCAGGGAACTCCAGCCGTAATGTACTAAGTGGTACCCCACTGACCTGAAAGCAGGATGCGCCTCCCTAAACATTTAACTTACTACACAGGAGCAGTCAAAGCGCAGTCTGCTGTCTGCCCAGCATCTTTTTAACTACTGGGGCAAGAGCCGTTTGCTTGCTACTTATTACAGAATTTTACAATCTTGTTTTGAATATTATTATCATTATTTTTACTTTGTCACTCTACCTTTGAGTTACAAGGTTCTGGGAATTTTCTTTCCACCATATGTTTCTAATGCATGCCCTTCCCCTCTCTCCTCCTCAAAATGTTGCTAATGATTCCAGTGGAAAGCCCCAAATCTTGTTAGAACTGTTTACATTGACTTAATGGCGAGAGGCTTGGGAAAATCTTGCCTTCCGGAATCTGGCTACCCGATCCTGCGAGGCTGACCACCATTGCCATTGCTGCCGTGGACCGCATTTGTGAACGAACCTCATTCTTTTCCTGGGAAGTAAGAATAGTCTGAGTTTTGAAAGAGCAGATTTGTCAGCAGCGGAGATGCTTCCAATACCTGTAGCTAGAGAAAGCATGTGAGGATATCGTGATAATAGCAGTGGGCAGTATTTTGCAAAGACTTTCAGTTTTTCTAACTATTCATTTGGCAGGCCTGAGAGCAACCTTGGCATGTGTCCTGTGGCCCTAAAATCATTCCTTGTTCAATTGTGGGCGGTCAGGTAGCATGTCGATGTGCCATCACCTCTGAAAGAGTCAGTTTACAAGGCCACTCCTTTACACTCAACGTATATTTAGCACTTATCATGGAGTGATAGTAGGTGATGTCAGACCTGAGGGATGGGCGAATGAGTCCCAGTTTTTATACCAAATATATTGGGCTGTTTTTTAAAATAAGATTACCATGATAAAGTGAGAATTTCGCAAACAGGAGAATGTGTCTTTCAGAAGTTATTTTATTGGGTGAGTCAGTATTGCATAATACTCTAGACAGGAGAAGACTCCTATTTACTATGTGACACCATCACTACTTTTTTATAGAGTCCCTATAATGTCTTTTGAGAAATAATTTGGCTACGAGCAAGTTCCGGTTTGTTTTTTAGTGTATTATAATTTTCATTAGCAGATTAAGCAATTAACAAAACACATTTGGATGGAACAATCATACCTAGTTTTTCCATGATGAGCATTACAGGTGAAAATAGTCCTCAGTCTCATAATCAAATTCCTTAAAAATGGATCCCAGGGAAATTCATAAATAACCTTTTTTTCTCCCCAGAGAAATACCATCTTTGGCTCTTAATTTCTTAAATATTAGAAAAACTAAGATTGGCTTTGTGAAGTATCATTTAGTTTTTAGAATATTCATTCTTAACACAGGGATGGAAGTAGCATCTTAAAGTCATAAATGCAAAACTGTCTTCCTAATTGCTTAATTTTGTCAACATTTATTTAGATACATGTTTGAAAAAAGACTCTCAGGTATAGTATTCACTTATAAATTCCTGTAGCATGTACTAGGTGATTTTATCACTTTTTTAGAACCATGGCTACCTCTCTAATGCCTTGATAACTTATTGAAAAACCATTGATACAGAAGTACATTGAAATTGATGTTCTTTCTTTTATATGTATGTTAACACTTTTCTAAAAAGTGAATGATTTAATTTGTTCTCAGTAGGTATAGAAGGATGTAGATTTATTCAGGTATCATGTGTTAGGTGATTAAAAAGTACAAATCTAGGGAGAGCTACTTATATTTATTTTGCTCAAACCCTGAAGCAAATTGTGTGTGTGTGTGTGTGTGTGTGTGTGTGTTTGTGTGTGTGTGTGTGTGAGAGAGAGAGAGAGAGAGAGAGAGAGAGAGAGAGACTATAGAATATGAAGACCTATTTTAAAAAATTGATGAAGATTATGAGTTAATCATTAATGCCCACTATTTCACTTTAAAGTAAATCACATAAATCTCTTCCTGCACACTGTAAGTGTTCTTCGTCCCAGAGATAATAAACCTTTGATGATGTTGTGCAAGACTCGTCAGCAAGCACTGAAATCGGTTCTGTATGTACACATGACTAATCAAAGGTTCAGGGAACAGGATATGATTTGGTAAAAATGATAGGTTCTTCAAAAAGTAAATGGCCTCACTAATTGTGGGAGCACATTAAGCTGTTTTTCCCTGTACAAAAGGCAGGGCCTGGTCCCAACACTGGAGCAAGTATTCTTTTACAAATGATTGAACACTAAGTCTTTTTAAAAGTATCCTTAAAAGCAAAGGTTTTCTCAAATTAATGTCTACCTAATTAGTACTCTAGTCTTCTCAGTGTCTTAAAGTCACAACAGATATCACAAGACACTTAGAAGTATCCTTGAAGTTCAGGGAACTAGGTAACCAGAACAAGTATCTTCTTAAAGTGATCGACTGTCAGATATCAGTAGTAGGAAAATAATGAAATAAGACAGCGATCTTGATAATTAAGTATGAAATTGTATAGGAAAACGTGACTAAAAGTTGCAAGAAACCAGTTCTACATTAGACTAGGAAGGAACTGAAGTTATATGCTACAAAGTCTATGCATCGTTTTTTGCTTTGTTGCTTTGTTTTTATTTGCAACAGATATAATTCATATACTGTTCGGTTTGCCCATTTTAAGTATACGGTGAAATGTTTTTTAGAATATTCACGGTATTATGCAAACACCATCACAGTTGGTTTTAGAGCATTTTCGACACTCCAAAAAGAAATCCTGTACCATTTAGCCCCCTCCCCACCCCCCATACTGATCTCAACCCAGGCAACCACTAATTGTGTCTGTCTGTAGAGATTTGCCTATTCTGCACATTTCATATAAATGGAATCAAACCATTTGTGGTCCTTTGTGACTGGCTTCTTTCATTTAGCATAATGTTTTCAAGTTCCATCCATATCGTCACATGTATCAGCACTTTATACCTTTTTATTATGGAATTTCCATTGTATGGGTCAACTTCATTTTATTTATCTCCTCGTCGGTTGATGGGCTTTTGAGTTTTGTTTGCTTCTTTTTGCTATTATAAATAATGATGCTGTGAACATTTGTGTACATGTTTTTATGTGGATGTAATTTTTCTTTTTTCTTTTGCTATACAACTAGGAATAGAATTCCCGGATTGGCAATCAGTAATATTAACTGGATTCTCATTACTACCAGTCAATTCTTATTTTGTACTGGTTAGCTCCTTCTCCCTTTTCTTTTAAAGAATTTTACCAATTTTTATCACGCTCCTTATTAATCTTCTGCTTCACTCTGGCCAGTGAGTTCAGTGAGAAAATATATCATACTAACCCTTATCAAGCACTTACTAGGTGGCAGATAATCTTCTAAGTTCTTTAAATATATCAACATATAATTCTAAGAGCAACACTGTTAGGTAGATACTATTATTATGCCCATTTTGAAGATGAAGAAACTAAGGCAATAAAAGATTAATTTATCCAAGATCACATAGCTGGTAAGTGATGCCTGAGTCGGAGTTTGACTCAGAGTGGCTTGGTCCAGCACCCACAGTCCTAACCTGGACACTCTCACGGCGAAGGTGTTGCTTAGAGAAGAGATACCTGGAAAAGGAGACCTTGTTTGTGGCAGAAAGAGATGGAAATGAGAGTGAAACTAGTAGTTGACCTTGCAGAGGACACACATCCCCTGAGAGAGGAAGAAGAGAAGGAATGAGACAGAGATTTAAAAGACTTTGGAAGGTTGTAGTGAGGAATGGTAAAATAGAAAAATTACTGATAACAGTATGTAGTTTTTAGCTGTTTTTTTTTTTTTAACTGTCAGAAAGTGAACCATCTACTTGGTTCACACTACATTTTTTGAAAAATATCCATGAACTGAATTTTTCAAATTCGTAGGAATAAAAAACAGTATGTTTTAGAATTTAAATATACTGAAACATAGTCTGTTAGGTTGATGTTCTCATAATACACAGGTGCTCCTTAGTCCTCTTTCATTAAAATGACCCCTGGATGGTGACTAAGACAGGTGTAAAGGGTGTACCATACAGTTCCTGTCCTCAAGAAGCTCACCGTTTTTAGAAAAAAAATATATAGTATTTATCTGTGCTTTATTTTCCCTTGTGAATTGTTCCTGTTTATAGCCTTCCTGAATTCCAGAAGCTTGTAGGGACCTTTTTAGTACTTTATATAACACTTTTTACCAATATATACTCCTCATGTCATCTAAAAAGTTAATATTTATCCTTGTGGCATTTGAGGAAAAATTAGATCTGTGATTTGCAGCACTTTGATAAAGAGTGTGGTTATTTGTTTTCACATGAACAAAGAAGTTGTCCCATTGTTGAAAATGATGCACAGTTACAGTGTAATTTAAGTCTGTTCTCCGTCTCGCCTCCCCCCCCCACCCCGCACACACACATCTGTGTGATGTTTGCAATGCAAGCGTAGTTTTCATGGTTTCATGGTGGCGATGATATGGAGAAACTGAAATATTATTACTTCGAGCTTTTTCTTTTTGCTAACCAGCAGGAATTTTTCCTGTTTTGTAAAAACATAAATGCACTTGTTGCTAATATCTGATCAAATTAATCACTTAATAAAGCAGTCTTAATGCTTTATCTACAGCTATTTCAGACATCATCCTATTTTATTCAAGCCATCAGATGTTCCTTGAAGTTTTTAATTTCCAGAGAGCTCCCCATTTTCATAAAGCCTGTTGACATGGGAAGGGTGAGGTTAGGGATTGGGCTGCCAGGGGTTCTACTGTTAGAACATAACATTGCATAATTTCTTCTTTCTGTTATGTTATGAAAACATTTTAAGGGGGAATTATGCAAGAAAGTGAGATAAGTTCCCACATTATCTCATGCTAAAAGATTCTCGGGAGCTGCTTTCTCGTATCTGAAACACAGCAAAACTCAAAAACTGGCTGCCTCGTTCAGCATTTATGTCTCTGAACGCTAATGGACTTAATACAGGGTGGGTATCCCATTTTGATACCCTCCCATCATTAATATGTGGGGGCAGAGTGTGCTGGGAGGGTGTGGGAGATGTCTCAGGAAAGGCAGTGAAAGAGACATGTTCATCTCTCTATATATCTCTCTGTAACTCAGAGAAGTTTACAAGAAGAGTTAGACATTTTCCATCTTAAAGTGGCCAGTGGACTTTCTCACTCTTCATGTGGTTTTTGGCACACATTTCTGTGCCTTAGTTAATTTATTAGTAAATGGAGAAGAAACACCACTCCGCTGAGTTCTGTACACATTAATTAAGGTCAAATAGCTTCTTCACAAGGCTTTTGAAAGCTTTTCTTATATTTGGAAAATATTCCTTGTGTCTTGTCAGCACATCTACTCTGTTGGCATTGCTTTGGGTACAGAGATGGTTTCTGCTTCTCTTATTGTTGGAAAGACACTTTCCTTTATAATTTCTATAAGTGCATTTGGTTACACTATTACATCTAGGGCTTGTTATTTCTGAAAAGCTATTCTTAACTTTCTCTCTTTAATTGGCCTTCAATTGAAATTTGCTTTAAAAAGGAATGTAGCTATCCTCATCAACTTGAAACTAGGTAAATATAGCTCATAGAAAATAACTATTTGTGTATCCTTTTATGTGTTTTAACTTCAATATCCAGTCTTGCTTAGAAGTTTGCCCACAGGAAAGGAACTGTGTATTACACTTTTAAATTCCAGTTTTCACGTCTGCCGAGTGTGAATTTGCAAATGAGTAGTGGTCAGTAGAGCTCATAGCTGAACAAAGAATGTTTAAAGCTTCTGTGTCTGGCATTAATTTCACTCCTGCCTTTCAGCCGATACCACAATTTTGTCATCTGTAAAATGGGTTCCAAGGTACTGTAATGATTAGAAAATGAGCATTAACTTGAAGGTCTTTGAGATCCAGTCTGAATGTAATCACTTTGGTGTTCTCTAAGCTGAATTCACTCTGAGCTTTAACAAGTATCTCGTCTGAAATTGCTGATGTAGTTACACACATCTCAGGTTGCTGGTTTTCCATTCGTTTTATCTAATCCACAAATATATGTTCATGTATTTTCCTTGTAAACAGGAAGCAGGATAATAATCATATATAGAGAAATACATGAAATACATCTCTTAATCCCCTGTGCTTTATTTACTTATTCAACTAATTGTTTCGGTGGCTCATTTATTGAGAGCCCACTCTGTCAGGCACTGTGCTAGAGAATAAGGATGTAGCATCCAACCAGACAGACCTTGGCCTTGCTCATTTTGGGGAAGGAGACAAGCATTAAACACATATTAACCAAAGAACTCAGTTATTTGCTATTGTAAACAAATACTATAAGTAGTTATTTTTTTTTTTTTAAGAAAAATCTGGAACACATATTTGAGTCATTAGCATGAAGGTATTTGTGTAAATCATCCTCTTTCTCTAATGTTGGAAGAAAGTGAAGAATTTGAATGAGGCCCTGTATTGAGGCATTTAGAAAAGTAGCCAGGGGCCGAACTGAAGTGACTTCACTGGATTTAGGCTGTTGTGTAGAAAAAGGCATTTACCATTGAGATTTTATCGAGTACAAGCACTTTTCAAATTTTTGGAGTCATGAAACGTTTATGGGAATAGGCATCATAGAAACGGCTGCACGTCTAGTTGACCGATCTGCACAGAAGATAACACGGAAGGTTGGATAAGATGGAGCTGACTCTTGGGCCTCCCATCGGAACTTTGGGACCTACTGATTCCAAGGCCGCAGCATCTGGGGAAGCATCCGGGAGTCTCTCCTTACAAAGAAATAGATGCTGCTGATCATCGTGAGGCTTGAGGGTCCCGGGACTAGGAGAATTTGAAGGACACTGTTGGTCTGGAGACTCCATGAGGAGATAGGGAATGTGGGATTGTGCTGAGTTCAGCTACATTCACTGCCATTTCTTCCATGTTCAGAGAGAGACACTCTGTCCCCCTGCTGTCTTCAGTGAGTCACCTCGCTCCACAGACCAGGGTTGTACTTGGGTCGGCCGATGTTGCACACCCCGTCCCAGGAAATCTGTCTTACTCATTGTTTTGCCTCTAAAGACAGGAATCTGACATTTTTTGATATTAAAAAAAATTATCCCATTCCAGTAGGAAAAATGGTGAAACTTTATAAAGAAAAGCTTTCTGTACAAGCCAACTATTTCTTTGTTGATTCTCTGGCCTTTCAGGGGTCTGGCGGGCCAGGAAATATACCACTTTCTAAGTCCAGAAGTCAGTTAAAAAAAAAATTTAAGGCCCCTGGATTGAATTGTGTGGGAATATCTTTTTTGATAAATTCTTGGAGTCATGCTTTGCCTCATAGTTGCAGAAATCCACTTTCCTTGTACACAGACACCCCCCAGGCAGCAGATACGTAGTCTGTTTTCTGAACAGGAATCTTATAGGTCTCAGGAGAGCTGCCTTCCACAGGCCCGATGGGTTGTATGCTCATTTGTAGCTTGCTGTAATGATTCTGCAATTTTTCATTTTCTCACTATTCTAGGAAGGCAGATCCCGAGGTTTGTTTTCAGAGTTTTATTTCATAACAGCATATTCTCGCTCTCGCTCTCTCTCTCTCGCTCTCTCTCTCTCCATAGATATGGGCATAAATGTATGTGTGTATGTGCGTGTGTGTGTGTGTGTGTGTGTGTGTGTGTGTGTGTAAAGAGATGTGTATATATCTCAATACTGTTTATGAAAGAGAACTATGTATAGTACGGTCTATAATATGACAATTTTCTTTTGATGATCCTCCATTTTCTTCTTTTCTCTCAAATATAACATTTAATTCAGATGCATTGGCAGCTGAAGTGAAAACCAGTGCTAAAAAGAGCAAATAAATATGGTTCCCAGTTACATGAGTGACAGAATCTATACTGTCATAAGACACTATTCTGGAAAAGTTATCATAGTCAGCCACCTGCAAGTTAAAAACTACATCTTTGTCTATTTCCTTCAGAAGTACCTTTTTTATAGATGACCTTGAAATAACCAATGACATACTCACACCCGAAGCTGCATTTTTGAAGGCCAATGCCAAACTGTGTCGGAGTGCCACTGGCAGTACAGTCTGCATGCCATGAGCCACCCAAACGAAACAAGTTTCCCGCCTCACAAGCTGAAAGAGACAGACTAATAAAACAACTGGGTGGTTTGGTAAAGAAAAAAAAAAAAATCAAAGCTGTTATTTCAAGGTTTTGCAAATAATTCAATGGGCTTGATGGAACACTTGAGTCAGTGGATCCACGTAGCGCAATGCAGGACGGGAGTACCTGCCCTACCCGGGCTAAGGCCTGCACGTGGGACAGGAGAACATTCAGTGAGCACACAAAGTGTACTGTAAACCTTTTGAGGTTGGTGCTTAAGTGAAGACACAGCAGAGTATTGTATGTTAGTGTGAACTAAAGCATTTCGCTCCGCTGTGACGCATGTCATCCTTCTGTGCCAGTATAAATGCAAGGACATTTCATAGTTATAATCTGTTAATACCAGTTAGCAGTGCCACAAATTAAAGCATTAGTGGGTTTGTGTTGCTTGAGGAAGCAACTGACATAAAATACCGGGAGGTGAAGTGGGGGCAGTTTACTGTGACATCACTCTACATACCATGTTGAGTCCCCCTGCCGGTGGCCCAAAGCCTGAGCGGGTTACCTTCACAGAGATCCCAATGGCATACCACATTATGTAGTAAATGCATTTTAAGATACATAAAGCTGGATACTTTCTCAAAGAAAAATCATTTGTGATCAGCCAACAATACAGATCGAAAGAGATTTCCTTTTTTTTTTTCAAAGAAAAAAAATTTACTGCTTTTTGAAAATTTACATTTGTGGTATAGACAAAACCTCTTCCTGAGATTTGAAGAAGTGCATTTTCTACAGTTGTATTTTTTTGGGTCTGTACTTAAATAAAAAGTTAAGGATGATTTTCAAAATATATTCTTTCTGGTAGTATTGATATTCCTGTGGCAGAGATTTTGACCAACACGTTAATATTGCTGCTGTTGTGAAGGGCACATCACTCTCTTATCAGGAGAACATGGAAATGTTTGTCTAAATTATGGAAGGAATATCAGATTAAATTCCCTCTTTAATTTTAGCAGTGGTTTGAGAGAGTCATGCATTTGCACATTTTGTATTTTCCTAGATATTTAAATGATGTTTCATATTTCTCCCTTTCAGCCTAGATTATGGATATATTCTGAGAGAAAGTTATAACAATTATAGAGAATGAGAACCCGGGGTTAAAATGATATGCACATTGAACTACAATAAGAGTATTAAAAGTATTTCATCCCATTTGTAAAATATCTCCCATGACTCTGAAAGAGCAATATTTTTCCAATTATATCTGCTTTAGCTGCAAATGGATTACCTTATAAGAACTTGTATAAAGCAAAGAGTCCAAAAATAATTGAAAGTGTAAGGACAGATAAGCTGGGCATATAAAGGCCCTGAGCAAACTTCTCTCAATAGAATTCATAGAACAGAAAAAAAAAAATTATCTTAACTCCTGCTCAGGCCCAGGTGCTGATTTTAACCCTTGGCTTCTGAGACGCTTCTTACTACAGAGCGTGCCTACTGCGTAATTTCTTGCTCAGTTCTCCAGTGTCTGGAAGGTTACGTTTTGACTCTCCCTAATATTAATAACCAGATTTGACCTTAGGCCTGTCCAAGGTCAGGTGGACTAGCCAGGTCAGCCTGTTTGTCTGTGCGCATGAACTGTGACATCTACTCAGAGTGACAGGTGGAGGGTGGGGGTGGTGAGACCAGGGTGTTAATCTCCAGACTACTGAAAGAAGCCTCTTCCTGCTGGGAACAAAGATGCCCAAGGGCTGTGGCTGGCTTTTTAATTTTTCTCCCCCTGCTCATATTTTCACAAATGATGCCGTGTGAAAGAAATATATTTCAGCAGAGGTAAATGATTTAAGTCATCTCAGTGAGAACAACACTACATATTTGCATTATTATTCAGAATTTTTTTTTTCAGATCTAAGCATTTTAGACTTACTGTGCATGGCATTTCCTTTCTTTTGGTCCTGATGCCACTGTGCTAGCATGTGGCATCATTAATTCCTCAAATGCTACCCGGATTCGCAAATAAATAGTACAGAAGCTCTAGAATGTGAGACAAGACGTAGCTTAGAAACCAGATAAGCAACCTTGGAAGCTCCAGAATGCGTAGTCATCTACTATAAAACATATCAAATAAACTCATTAAAAAAAAAATCTTGCCCTCTTTCTGAGTAAAAATTCCTAAGAAGCTCTTTGGTTCCTAATTGATTTTCTACGTCAGTTGTTCACCGAATAGATAAGTAGTGCCTGTGATATTCGATTACAGAGCAAGGTACCCATTTAACCTCTGTTCTTCCTGGGCCAGGATCTCAAATACAATAGAACGTCCCTCCCTGAGGCCCAGTAGGATTAGCCAGCTTGAGGTAATCCCTGATACGCTGAAATGGACCTGATAGAACTTCACCTCACTCGTGTAGGATTATGCTCATGAATTCAGCTCACCCGGCAGCATTAACCCGTTAGGCTCTTAGGCTGGGGTACTTTTACCGGGAAAAGCAGTTAGTATTTCTTGACCAAAATACAGTTGTCATTTTGATGTGTGCTGTGTTCCAAAATTTTGCATTCTTATATATGTCTCCAGGTTTCTATCAGTGTATCTTGTATTAATTGATTGGTTAAGAAACTTTATGAGAAGTTCTGGCTCGTGTCATAGCTTTCCCACCACCCACAGTTGCAGTCAGATTGTCCTGAGGAGGTGAAGGGTAAATGACTCCATGTAAAGTAGGACTTTGCTATTCTAGGTTAAAAATCCCCAAACCTCATTTCAACCAGGGGTTGCCCATCTCTTTCTCTCCCTTTCATTAGAGCAAATTCCATAGGTTTGAGTTTAATTTTCTCTCTTTCCCCACTGGGGGGGATATGCAAATGAGCTAAGAAATAGCTAGGAGGCAGGAAACCAGTGGGTGAAAAAGAACTAGGAAAGAGTTAATCCAGAAATGGGAAAGTCAGCTCCATGTTAATCAAGAGATGAAAGGAAGAGCAGGCACCTCATGCAGGTGGACCTCACCATGTTTGTTTGTTTGTTTGTTTTATAATTTGCATTGCATTTTGCTCCTGACACTATTAGGCCATGAAAATGAGGCCCTTGAAAAGTCCCAGGTTTGAAATGGGTTATTAGTGACAACCAGCTCAGTCTGGGAGAACCCTCAGTCATTACGAAGTCCTTGCCCTCACGCCTCCAGGTGTCTTTGTGTTGATTCTAAATATTCAGACGCACAACTAATTCGATTAATTATTGAAATGAATGATTCTGGTTTTGGCAATTGGAAGATTTTTCATCACATGCACAGGTTTTAGAAAAATTAGATAAAGTTTTATTCTAGGGACTTAACCTCCAAATAATGTTGCAATGGTGAATATGACCTCGTCGCCTAGGTACTAGTTCAAGGTTGGAGATAATTTAACCCTAAAGCATTGGTACATCAGCACCTCCTTTCCTGAATCTGCTTTTGCTAGTGGTTCTTAAAGCATTTGATTAGAGAAGACATTTGCTTTTATTTAAATATTTTTGTAGAACAAATACAATCACGGTAAAAAGATAACAAGAGTTTTTGGAGGCATTTTCTGTTCTTTACCACCTTCCCAGTCTCACAGAGTTACTGTAACTGTAATGATAGCCAAGGTCAAGATTACAAGAAGAGAAAGACAGGGCATACCTTGTGCTTTGGGGCTCAGTTTTTTGGTGAGAACTTACATAAATCAAGTGAGTAAATGAATGGGGACCAAGGAAGGCTTAAACAATGGTCATGCACTAATAATATTTTGTTTATGTTTGGTAAGGAATGACAAGATGCTGCCAAAAAGTGGGGAGTTGTGACTTAACATGATTTCAGCAAATCTTTTAATGAACAATCTTTTTACTTACTTTTTGTACAGAATATCTAATTTTCATGGTTACCGAGAGCAAAGATGATTTCAGTTGTTCAAGTTAGGTGACATATTATTCCAATTAATTGGGGAAGTGCCCCCATGGGAGAGATGACTGGTGGATGGGGCCTCTTGGACGCCATCTCTTATGGTGGTCCTGGCTTTGCCCTTCTCTCCCAACATGCTTTTACATATGCTGTTGCTAAGATGCCAGTTCTTTGTTGCATGTTATAAAATTCTATTGCATCAGCATGAACAAAACAGAAATATCATAGACGTGAACCTTTCACCCCAAAAGACATATAACAGATTGAAAAGCTCCAGACCAGGGTAATAAGAATGCTTGCAGCCAGCATGGATGGCTTTACAGATGACTAAAAGCTGGTATTAATAAATCTCGAAAGGAGAAGAATGGGAGCAGAATTTACTGAAGTCTATGAAATAATAAAGGGATGTGAAGCACGTGCATCTTTGTACTGTGTGTCAGAAAGAACCAGAAATCCTTCCGTCCAGCTGGGAGAAAATATTTCAAAGTGGCAGAGGGGAATGTGGTGTGTGTTTGTTTTTCTGTTTGCTAATGAAATGTAATTTACCTTTGGAATAATTGAGTTAGAAGATTCTGGAAAAATGAATTCATCTTGGAATAGGAAGGACAAAGGAGACCCTGAGCAGTCTCCCCCTTGGCAGACAGGTGGCATTAAAACCATCCCCAAAACTAGCCCATTGGCATTATTTGTAAAGAGGAGGACTCATTTAGTTGTGGTCGGTGGAGTGGTTTGTGAACATGTGAACAAAGGGATAATGACCGAAGAGTTTAAAACTCTGAAGCAAGTGTGTTGATTCTACAAACTTTGTTCACATAATAATATGCTGTCGCAAAAACTCTTACCCTTTTTAAGGAGTTTCGCCTCAATAGTCTACTTAAAGCCACTTTTGAAAGCCAGCCTGGGCTGCGCAAACTCAGTGAGCATGCGGTCCTTGACTTGGGGTAAGAGATGCACATGAACAGCTTATACTCCCCATATAACACTCCTGCACTTTGAGTCACCACATTATAACTACGATTCTTGGTGCCCAGGATCGTTTTCTGTCCACTGACTGATTCAGTCCTCATAGAGGCCAGTGAGGGACCTGCAGTTATCATCGCCATTGTACAGATTAGGAAATGGGACACAGCAGGGTCAGGCGTCTTACCCAGGGTTATACAGACGATCGAGGAGTTGGGGTATGAGCCCACACTCACCTGCCTGGAGGCTGTGTTCTTCATTACTGTTCTTTGCTGCTGTTACCATCAGTCTGGGGCCCATGGCCACCTAGGGCACCCATAGGTAAGCTTCAGAAAGGTGCAGAGAGTGAATCTCCTGAGTGTACCAATGGGTATGCATTCCCCTCTCCCTGCCCTGGGGAGTGTGTCCATATCTTGTAGAAGATTCTCAGATCCTATAAACTTAAGAGCATGCATCCTGAGTGCTCTTAAGTTTATAGGATCTGAGAATCTTCAACAAGGAAGGAAGATAGCAAGGAAGTGATAAGGTGTTTTCCAGCGGCTGCAGAGCATGGCTAACTGGGCAGAACAGAAATGAAGAGTATTTGGATGGAGCTCCCAGGATTCGAATGGGGGGATGCCGGGTTTAGGGGTAGGGAGAAGGGGAAGAAGCCCATCCTCTGAGTCAGGAAAGTGCAGGTTGTATCCCCAAAGCACAGCTGAGCTGCTGTCATTGGAGGCATTTACCTTCTTAGCAAAGGGAGACTGTGATGCAGTCATTAGTAGAAGCAGCACATGGCCAAGTGTCTGCGGGTTGCCATGGACATGGGAGCTACTCTGACTTCCGTCTCATTCCCTCGCTGATCTGTGCATGTCAGCAGACACTTCAAATCAGATGTAATTGAAAGAATACTGAGTTTCTAAAGTAAATAAGTCCATTGCCTTATGTTTTCAGTATTGGTAAAATAGAACAATGTTTCCTCAATATTTAACAAAGTATCGATATATATTATTTCTGCATCAGAAGAATGAATGCTGACCACACCGGAATTACTCATCTTAGCTAGCATCCTTCAACTGGAATGCGAGAACTAGTTTTTCTTAATGTGATAGCTGTAGGTACCATGGTTATGATACAGCTTTTTTTTTTTTTTTTTTTTTTTTTTTGGAAAGGGTAAAATATACAGAAGTAGCTCCTAAAAAATTCTCAGATACTATTTTTATCACAAGGGAACATTTTGTTGTGAGCTGATGTCTTTCATCCAAGTAGTATTTTGTACGGCATCACTATGAATGGGTTAATACAGGCTGGCTCTGATATAATGTTTTCAAAACTGGTTTACTTTTTAGAAGAGTGATCTGTTTTATGAGATATTTAAGTACATATGTGTTAAAGGAGTATTAGTTGTTAAGTTATTAATATTCATAGTTATAAGTTCAAAATTTATACATGTCATGTATATTTGAGTGAAAAGTATTTTTACCTAAAACTAAATGTTCCCTTGGAATTCTTACAAAGCCAAGGCTGTAAATTGGCCATAACTAGAGTAAAACTTAAAAGAAGTGGAACACGGTGGTAATGCTGACTTTATTTCCATGGATCAGAATGCACAATAAAACCAAGGTAAATATGAAAAACAATATTTTTAAAGGCTAACTTTGTACCATAAAATGCAGTTGCGAAGCTAGGGAAGAGCTTTTTAAAAAATGTGGTTTTGCCTCAACAGTCTTTACCTTCGGAGAATTCTATATTAGTTTATTTCTGAGGCTGCGTTTCTAGTAATTGAGCTGTCATT
Source organism: Macroglossus sobrinus (assembly GCA_004027375.1). Taxonomy (NCBI): domain Eukaryota; kingdom Metazoa; phylum Chordata; class Mammalia; order Chiroptera; family Pteropodidae; genus Macroglossus; species Macroglossus sobrinus. The sequence continues at coordinate 340,885 of PVKZ01001469.1, read as the reverse complement.
TTCTTCATTCTTGCCTTTCAGAACCTGGGTGGGGGGAGATTCAAATAATCTTCAAAGCAGACACCATTACAATGAGTGGACGCTGACATGCAAGCTGCTTTTCTAAAGCAGCACATTTCGGCTCCCACTGCCGGCGAGAGTTAAATACCCACTCGAAGCAGAGTATTTAAACAGAGATTCATCCAGCCCATGGAGAGGCCTGGAATCATATATCCTTCTCGATGTCTAGCTCATGAAATTATCTGATACAATCGTCTTTTGTTTTCTAGTTGCAGAAAGGAATCTGGATTCCCAGCGCCTGTCGGGGGCCGGGGGGCGGGGGGGATAGCATTGTACAAAGCTTTAAATTAAAATGAAAGTGAAACACTCTTAGGAACAGCAGAAAAGAGAGCGGTCCAGTCCCTTTTCCTCTTTGAGAATAAACTAGCAGAGTTTCTTGCTACTAGTAGTTGTTCTCCTTTTTGGGTCATCCCCGCAGAGCGCCTCAGGACTGAGTGCCTGTAAAACTGAGGCCCCCCGTCTCCCTCAGCTTCTCCCACATGCCCGGGTTTCGATGCGGGGTGGTGGAGATCTCACCCGGGCCCCGTCTGTGTTGTGCGTGAAGAACGGATCAATGGAGCCCAGCAGCCGGGGGCTGCTGGGAGAATACTTTTCATTTAAAGGAGGAAGGAAAAATAATAACGGATGTGAAAAGCCTATTTTAAAACATGTCATCATCGCAGTTTTGAGTCAGTGCTACCTGTGAGTGCCCTAAGTAGCAGTCTAAAGCAAAAGGATTCCTTGGTTTTAGTAAGTAACCTTGTTGCATTCTATTAAGATATCTTCATATGCCGTATCCTCTTTTAAGAGTGTGCCAGGGTCAGATTTTTTTTTTTTTTAGTAAATGGCCCTGATGAAAGTCAATCTTCCAAGTGTTGTAGAATGTCATGGTCCCCCAACCTCAGCAGGGAAAGCCCAGCTAATATGAGACACATGCTAATAAGACTCTGTTTTTTTTCATTTTTAATGTTTTATGCCTATGCCAGATGATGTATCCAGCTAACCACTTTAAACCTCTCAGTAGAGGTTTGATAATAGATGTCATTATTGAATGTCCTCATGCATGCCCCTTTGAAACAAATGATCACCTATTAGGGGATAGAGACAAAACACATTGACTCGAATGAAATGTTTAATAAAGTACATCAAGACTTGTTTTTATTGGTATTGGTCTATGAATACTTTATGTGCTAATTTAGGGCTTAGGAGTACTTAGTTATCCCAGCTCTCCAGTCTGAAAAAGGCATGTACCTTATTATTATGAACGCCAGCCTTTAATGTTTAGAACATATTTATAAAACGTACTTGTCCTCTTCTTAAAATTGAAAACATCTGTTATGGATTTTCTGTTAAAATGCTATGGACATGAGAGCCTGATGATGAGGCAGTCTGCCATTTTAAATAGGAATTAAGCTGACAATGCATTCTGTGCCAGTGAGGCTGTGAAAACAAACAAACAAACAAAAAAGGCAGATGGTTCATTTAGTTTAGTAATTGTAATTTGTTGTTCATTAAAAGTAATTCCCACACAGGCATTCTTTACTCTGATACAGTATATGAAAATTTTTACTCTGGAAACCTGGCCCCATAAATTTTTCTTTAGCATAATTTGCACTGACGTTTGATAGGCAGTTGATTAGAGCAGAATTATTCTTTCGGAATGAAAATTAATTATACTTTTTGCAGCTTTCATTAGTCTGCTTTGGTAACTATCCTGGCCAAACAGCAGGGGTTTGGCCCTGAAATGCTGTATATCACCAGATCGTTTGCAGTGTGGGCTCCCTTTCATGGTAGTTTCTACATCTGCATAAACTGAGGATTCTTGATTAAAAAAAAAAATTAGTGCTCCTTGAAATATACTTGAATATGTGTGTACAGTAAAGATAGCCTCATACCTATTTAAACTGTGTAATCTTTCAAACATATTCACCAACAGGTACATACCTTAGTCTTCAATGTTGTATAATATGTTACAAGAATATTTCCTGAATGTATGCAGGTTGCTACAGATAGCGTAGAGTTTGATTGGGGATTCAGTCCTTCTGGGAGATACAGAACTGTGATACATTTTAAAGGAACGAACATAATACTCTATTCACAGGATTGATGATGAAGCAGATTTATAGAGGAATCAAGTCTATTCCAGAGCTATAATTGTATATATAATGCATCAAATGTGATTTCTGGAAATCATCTTTTAAAATAAATGGATATCTGAAGAAGATCAGCCCATATATCTGAGGAAGAAATTTAAGCTTTTGAATGTAGACTATTTCTCCTATGGCATTATGCTCTTTCTGTTGTATATGACCATGTTGATATTTAGGTAATTTTTCCCAAAGAAGATAAGAATTTGAGGGTTTCTGAACCAGTAGGTGAATTTGTGAGTTGGATTTATTTTGTTTTGAGAATTCATCACACTGGACTTCAGATTTCAGAGTTACAAGAACATTCAAGGATAAAATCCTGTCTGTAAAATATTCTTTGGCCATGAGAAAAAAGGCTCATCTTGTCTATCTTTATGAAAAAAGAGTATTAGCATTCAATAGACATAGCAATATTTTAATAAATATAACAGCATTTTAATGAAATGTTTTTTTGTAGATATTTTTGCACTCATAACTTCTTGTAGCCAGAGTTCAGAATTTTCATAATGAACTCTCCAGGAAATGCTTTTTAACACCAAAAAGAGAGTCTTCTGTTTTATAACACAATTCTTGTTTCTGTGGAATATGAACAAGACAGTGTTTATTGTAGTCAGAAAAATTGTTGGCGTGATTCTGCATAAGTGAAGAATCTCTGGATTGTCTCAAAGTGTTAGCTGCCCATTTGCAGACAAACAAGCTTTTAGTGTGCAATTTAGGTCAATGGATCGACGAGAGAAGATGTGTTTAGGTGACAGATTTTAAATCATCATAATATAAATATGCTTCCTTTTTCATCTGGAATTTGTTTTTTTCAAGGTAATTTAGTGCAGCAGACCTGCACTTATGCCTGTCTTTGTAATTTTAGGGATTAGGATAGTGAGGATTAAATGCTGACCCTTAATCTTCAATATCAACTTTAAGAGCGAAATATAATATGCAAATGGAACACATTCATTTTGTGTTTATATATTTTAATCTCTGTAATTTAGAGTTAAGAAGATGGAAACTCATCTTTGCCTTATTTATTTTGAATCCTAAAGCAAGATGCCATTAAAATCTTTATCCTTCTGTCTTAGTGGATAAATGTTTATCCTTTAGGGCTTAGAATATATTTTTTTTTAAAAAAACGACTTTAACTAACACTTTTTTATCAAGAGAAGTGGCATGTATGTCTGAAGTAAAAGCGTAGTTGGACTGACCATTTTAAATGAATGGCTAAGTTGCTACATCAAGCCCTGGGGGGAAAAATGTATATGATAAACTTTTGTTTTGAATTTATTTTTTAAAATCAGTAAATTAAATTTTTATTAATAAAGTCAGTGTATTTCTGATCAAATTTACTTTGTTCTTAATAAACTTTCCTTTGTGGTTTGAATTTCAGTGTATAGACAGGAATGTCTTCTAAAGAAAACATTTAGTAGGGCAAAATATTAAACTGATATAAAAAAATCTGGGACATATTTTCTTAGATAAATAAACATAAGAGTTATATTAAGTCAGCAGATCAAAAAGAGAAATATAGTGTGAAAAACAGGAACAAAGACTCTTTTTGTGCCTGTGGCTTTGCTGGAAGAATGGGGTGAGAACCGTTTGCTTAGCTTGGCCCACTGGCTCATCACTGAGGTGGTTTCTGAACTGGAGACGAAGGGCTGCCAGATCTCTCGAGAGGTAACTTGAACATCTACCACGTGCAGCTGATTTTTTTTGAGCAGTTCGTGATAAATCGATGGTTGCTTTTATTGCCAAAAAGGCAGATAATTTCAGATCGCAAGCTGTCCTTCAAATTTTTCATCATGGGAAGGTCAAAGATGTCTTGATCTGTTGTGGAAGAGGTCCTGAGCCTCTTGGGCATCCAGACCTGGCATTCTGTCGTCACAGGTAAAAGGTTGAGCCAGCTCCAGGTGACATGCTGCAAATGTGCACATTTAACCTAGGCCTCTCTGTTTTGTTTTGTTTTTTTTCCTCCGAAGCTTATTGCTTCCAGCAAATACAGAGTTACCTTAATGATCAAAATCATTCTTAGAATTTAAATACTTGCTAGCTAGATGCTCAAAGTGGACTTAATGACGGAGTCAACACTGGTGAGGTTTTCCCATGCCAGAATCAAGTGTTTTTCACTATAAGCAGGAAATCTGTTTCTGCGAAGCTTCGTCTGCCTAACTACTACAGGTAAATGTATTCTTTCTCAGATACTGAATGTAGTTTTATCTTTTCTTGGCTGTAACTGACACATAGATCTAAAAAAAAATTCTGACTATAAGAATATATAAGAGGGCATTTAGAAACTGGCACATTTCCATTCCTTTATCGTGTCATAAAAAAGGCCATAATACATTTCATTCTAATGGATTATTTTACTAATGACTAAAACAATTATATATATGGACTGATACCACCATGATGTTTAGCATTTTTCACGATTTAATGCACTTTGCCCAATTGCTTTTTTGGGCAGTGGAGTACTGTGTCTAAGTCTCAGCTCTGCCACTTACATGTCATGTGACATGGAGCAAGTTACTTAACATCTCTGACCTTCAGTTTCTTCATTTATAATGTGGGATTCTCATAGTACCTATATTATAAAGTTTCGTGAGGATTAAATGCAATAATGAATGTTATCTGCTTTGCCTAGTGCCTGGAACATAGTGAGTGATAAAAAATAGCAATTATTTTTATGAATATACCTATTAAGCTATTATAATGAAATGAGCTAATTGTAATTGCATTTAGGAGAGGCTGTTTGTGAAAAGCTGTTATATTCACCATTAATAGGCAAGAACCTATCATAATTTGTTATCACTGGTGTTAGCCAATTGAAAATGGCATTGTGTTTCTTTTAGGTTTTATTCTTGTTCTGTAAAATTTAATTTATATTTTTACAAGTGAAATTGATTTAGAATCTGGATATCTCCATTTAAAAATCGGGACAGAAATGCTTTTGGAAGGGGACAATAGAGCGTGGCTTTTTAAATGAAGAGGTGAAGTATTTTGTTTTCTAGAATTTAACTAGTGATTTGGTTGCAAGTATAGATTGTTTTACAAATTAATGAGCTAAGGCATTGCCAATGGGAGGAAGGTTTTGCAAAAATGGCACTCGCTTTTTTTTTTGCACACGTTTGTCAGAAGTTTTGTTTTTCTTGAAGATACGTACAGACTTTCTCTTAGATTGTCTGGTCCTGCCCCCAGATTTCTAGATGTTCATTTGGTAGTTGGAGTTTACTGGTGTGTCTGCTGATGATTCTCAGCACGGTTATATGATTTAACGAGGTCAGTTAAATGACAGGTACTCAGACACACAGGAGTGAGCAAAGATTTGGTAAGCCGACTATAAACATTTGAGATCATTTAGCAAGTTTGGAGCGTCTGAGTGGGATGGGGTGGCTATCTCCAGGATCTTTTTAACTTCAGAAACATACCTTCCAAATGTTAGTCACTGAGCTAAAGCCACTGGTTGGCTTAATTTCTATCACTCTACACTCTATCTATATTTCTTGTCTAAAAACACAAAGATGTCAGCAAAACGAGACTTTTTTTCCCCAAGAACCAGATTCTTGTAGACCCGAGGAAGGCGGTTCATGTGGAAACCATACTTAGGAAGGTGTCCCTCTGTCGGAATCTTAAATCAGCAGAGACTAAGGTACACACACGGCTTGTAGGACTCTGTCACCCTGTCATAGATTATACGATTTTGACACTTGAAGTTTTCCTCAGGAACTAACTGTCCTGTTAGATTTGATTATAGCTCCTTTTTTTTTTTTTTAAGTTCATGTTAAATTTCAAAAATTTAGAATCTGTTATCCTTAAGCATTTATTTTTGTCTCTTTTTATTCATCTTGTTCTTCAGGAATACCAAGACAGGAACTCTAAACTGTGATAACATTTGTTCTAAGAGATCATTATAAAATGGCGTCATGTTTACTTTGGAACATTGCCTGGGAGTCGAAAAGTAAAACTTTTTCCATATACCCACTTCTTAAGTGTGCCTAAAAGTCCATGCTTACAAACTACAATGATATACTGAAGTGTGAAAATTTAGCGGGCAGGCTAGAGCACAAGTGATTCCCATTAGAGTTATCTGGAAAGTCACAGAAGTGAAGAACTTAGAACTGGGCCTTAGAAGGTGTGTAGGATTGATACATGAAAGATGGGGGGAAGGGTCACCAGTGAAGAAAAATGCAGAGGATCACAAGAGCCTGAGCAATTCCATTTTCTCATAGACATTCTTGCTCATCGTGATGAACTAAATGAAATGCTCATGAGACAAACAATGTACAAGTTAAAATGTAGTGTTACAAGTGTATTATCCTTCACAAGGGATGTGAGTATGAGTGTCTCTTCTGTTCCTAGGTCCAGACCTTCGAGAAAGGATTGGTATCTAAAATTATAATATGTAATTATTCGCCCCTTCCCTCTTGAAAAAAATAGACTTGTAAGTTTCAATCTAAAATTGCTCATCATTATTTCGAGTCATCAAATTTACAAGGCAGGGAATGGGGCACATCTTTTGAATGATTAAAGACTACATGGGGTATGACAAAAAATAAGGTGGATCTCAGCAAAAAGGCCTAACTTAGGTCTAGGGGAGAACTCAGAGGAGAACATTTCTGAAATGCAATGGTTGTGGGAGGGACTAGCCGAATGGCAGGTGAGCAGCATGATCATCATTCTGTATTTGTGTGGTGAGTATGTTTTAGTTTTGGTCAAGAGAGTGTTACGTAAGCTTCATCTAGAAGGATGCTGATAGAAAAGAATCTCTTTCATTTGTCTCTTTATCTCCCAGTGCCTAGCATAGAGCTCGAGGCATAGAGCAGGCTTATCAATGGTACAGGAAGGAAAAAGGAAGTATGAAAGGAGGGAAGGAGGGAGAAATGGAAAGCAAGAGGGATGGAAAGCAGAGAGGGAAGGAGAAAGGAAAGAGAAAGGGTAGGAAGCATGGCTTGGAGAAGAAATTAGCATTAAAGACACAAATTCCTTAGTACTGGAGGTAAAGAAAGTAAATAGAATCTTGAAGTGACTGAAATGGGAAGAGGGGAAGTATTTAAAAGATTTTTCTAAAATAGAATTTACAAAACCTGAACATTGGTTGTGGGGGTGGCAAAGGTAAAGGAAGTAGATGAGTTAAAAGTGACTAAGATGTTTTTTAAACACATAGTGACAGAGGATGATTGTGTCAGAGATGGACAATAGGGGAGGAGAAATTACTTGAGGAAAAAGAGCACTGAATTTTTAGCACATTCGTGTCTGAGGTCCTCACAGGATGTCGAGGGGAACAAGTAATACAGGGGAGATTAAGAAATGCCAAAATGGATTAGAAAATTATATCCATTGAATTAATAGGTGGAATAATGAGGGTGGATGAATTTTCCGAGAGAGGAGTGCACAGTGAACCCACACGCTCGTTCATGGAGGTACTTCGAGATGTGAGAAGTGAAGATGTCAATGAAAGGAATTGCCAGAAAGGTTAGAAAGAAAACGACCAGAGTTCTGGATCAGGGAGACAGATTAGGAAAAGGGAGCCTGGAGGCGGGGAGGTGCAGCAGATGCTGCCCAGAGGAGGGGGTTCTGGAAGTGCAATATAAAGCACCCCCTAGGGAAGTCTAGCAGAGAGGGGATGCCAGAGACAGGAGGTGGTGGTGTGCCTATGAGAGAGCTCTGTGTGCTTAAATTCTGTGAACTTCACCCTCTTTAAAATCGTGGCTCCATTAGGGGTAGAAATAGAAGTAAGCAAAGCTATCCTAACCTGAAACTTCTCCTTCTCAAAATCAACTCAGGCAAGAGGTGTGAAGCCTACCTTGCAATGGCCAAGAGCCAGGTCAAGTCCAGTGATTCTGTATTATTTCTTCTTAATCTCCGTCATTATCCCCAAGTATAAAATCTCATGAACTTATATAGACAGATTGAATTATTCAATCTGTATTTATGTGGGTCAGGAGATAACAGTGTCTGTGGGGTAGGAAGCAAGGTAAGTTCATATTTAGGGTAAGAGCAATGAGAGGTGGTCTGGCACATACTTCCTTTCCAGATAGTTTAAACAATCTGGGTGGGCTTACGGTATACATAGAAATGGTTACAACTTAAAAATAATCAGAACTTTTAATTTCCGTAGTTTCCCATTCCTTATATCACCCATTCTAAAAAACCAGTTGTTTCAGATATGCATATTTGGGGGACAAAAGGGGTCGAAGTTTGCTTTATTTCTCCTGTCTCAGGAATGATCTCGCTGTCAGTCTTAGCCGTGATGAAGACGGAGCAGAAAAGTTTCTAAAGCTTTCCAGCCAGCATTTCTTGATCACACTGTCCAGCCTCATCCAATGACATAATGTTATTGATAGAATCTCAGAAATATTGTTATTATCTTCTCTTGTATTGTTATTGGGGCAATGGTTGCATGATCGGTTTGGACACAGTGTACAATTAATGGTGCTTCTAGGTAAATAGGTCCAGAAAATTAGTCCCAAGGGGGATAAATGAGAGTGCACAGGAAGAACAAGCAGAGAATGAAGACGTTGTATGTCAGGAGCTGGCAGGGAGAGGGGCAGGCATTCGGATGGTATAGGCACTGACACTAGGCGGTGTCAGTGCTCTTGTCATGATGCTCTCTGAACGATACAATGGTTTCCTTCTCCGATTTGACTAAATACACTGAGCTTCCATTTCTTCTTTAGATCATTGACTTCACTCTTTGAATCTGGCCATTTTGGCAGCAAAATTGATCTTGCTTCTTTTATCAGCAGCTATGCCACTAGATCTTTACTTACTGTCCAGGAGGGCCCTGTCCCTTAAGCTTAATTAGTAACCCCTGCCATGTTCTTCTGTCCACTGAGCGTACGAAAGAAATGAATTCCTAGGAGGCCTGAGACTTTGGGTGCTGCAATCATCATTGCTCTTTGACATGATGCTATCTGTTCATTTAATATATAACTCATTAACTCAGAACAACACTGGTTGGCAAGGAAGGAGTAAGGGGAGTGGAAGAGTAATTTTAGACTTTCACTGTGACTATTCCTTCTACAAATGCATGTTAATCACAGAATCAAAATAAACACACTTAATTGAACAGTATTGTAGATCAATAAAATCATTGACTGATGCCACTGGTGCTCACTTGAGGTAAACAAGTGATTTAATAGTCTGCACTTCCTCCAGGCCTCTTCGGTGTGGCTGTCAATAGCGCACTGCTAAATTGGAACTGGCAGTGACCAAAAGGCCCTCATCGAGCCACCCAGCTCAACCTCCCAGGCTGTTGTTATCGCCCGAAATCTTATGAGACATTTTCTTTTTCCATTCCCTATGTCTTATAATTCTTGTTACATAATTTGAAGTATAACTTGTGAGAAAAGCACACACACACACACACACACACACACACACACACACACACACACACACACTCCTATATGAAAGTTAATTCTTTAAGGACTTGAGTAAGAACTGTGCTTTTCAAACTATTATTTTATTCCAGTTTAAACAGTTTATGCCTTTTACATTTCCTGCTTGTATGTGCAACACAGCAGAGTAGGAAAAAGGAGGAGTGTAGGATGGGGAGGGAGCTGAAAGAGAGTTAACATAGAGTTTGCCACTGCCGGGCACAGATTTTGGGGCTTCACATTGAATCTTGGAGGCTGGGCTATGACTTGTATCCATTCTTTGGTTCTATCCTTCTTTGAATTTTGAAGGAAGAACCTAAGATACCAGGGCAAAAATCTCTGTTGCCCGTCTAAATGTCATGCTGTAGACTGTGTGCCAAGCTCATGACAGGTATGCTTCCGATTCATCTGAGCTCCATTGTGTCACCATTGTCGGCTAAGACACTTGTGCTTTGCATGAACCTGGCTGCCACCACAGTAGCCATTTTAAGTCAAGTGTATTTTGGAACACATGGAATTCAGTGGCGATCAGCTGAATTAATTCATAGTTTCATGTGGAAACTCTAACCCTTTTTAAAACTCCCAACTGTGCGTCCTATGGGTCCTGGGGAATGAACCTATGTAGGCCAGATGAAATCTGATGAAGGAGCTGAAGTCACAGTTTATTTTAACTGTTCATCTAGAACATTTTGCTAAATAGAGCTGAGTGAGAGATATTAAAAAAAAAAAAAGATCTCAGCGCCATTAGAAAGATGTCCTTGGCTAGTAATAGTCAACATGGCTATATGCAAATGCTTTTAGTAATGATCAGATGTATTCAGAAACTGGTAAATCTAGAGAATCTTCTTCTTTTAGTGTCTTCTAAAGGCCACGCCTATTATGATGCAGCATCGTCATTCTGGAATGCTGGTAGGCACGTTAGTCTTGTACCTCATCCAAACTCCATGACTATTTGTTGGATGAAAAAGAATCAGATCTTTAAAAAAAAACCAAAAAACAAAAACGTGGTGGCTGAATATAGCTTAACGCCTTCATTGTTTAAGTGGTATAAATGTGAGTACTCATGCCCTTTTTGTGGCTTTTCTGGCCATATTTTAGCCATTAAAGAAAACGGTGGTGACAACAACAAAAGCAGTTATGCTATACTCTCCGTAAGAATTTCATTGCTGTTAGCCAAGCATCAACTAAAAGTGTATGGTCCTCCCAAATGATATTTGTGTCACCTGAGGCTTACTCTGGGGGTGAATCAGATTCCACATATGCCCTCTGCTTTCCTAAACGGGTTTTTAAATCTAGACACTCAGGCTCCACTCAGGGAGTTTCTGTTTCTAGACAAGAGCCTAGAAATCTTGGCTCTGGAAAATACTGTTCCGCCAATACCCAAGTCAGTTTTGGAATTGGTGTTCTGTCCATTAGTGCTGGCTGTCTCCACGTCACGCCGTGAACTGGCAGCCTTGGCACCTGACTCAGGCTGTCCCATCCATCTGAAACGCTCTTCCATTTTTTCTCTAGAAGCGTCTTCATCCTATGAGAGCCAGCTTTAAAGTTGGCTCTGCAAGCACATCAAATTCTGCTGTCACACTCACAATGCTTGGACGTGGGTTGGAACACCTTGTGACCCTCCTTGTAAACACTTGACTTTCGATGACAGTGGGGATAATAGACATGAGTTGAAAGGCTATATTTTCTCTCCTTGCTCATGATAAGGTCCACAATTTGCAAATTCACATGAACATATGGACAAAATGAAGTTCTTAGTTGTGTCAGCATCATTTTTATTTTTCTTTCTTGGTTGGTTGACTGCAAATGGTAGGCTTGTGCTGACATAATGAATAGTGGCATTTTGTAGGGCAGTGCTGTACTTTTTTTTTTCTTTTAAGGTCCTAAAATAAAAATGATAGAATGATGGTTGAAAAGTCAATCAATTTCTCAATTGTTCTATAAAAAATTTTCTAGGAGCTATAGAGATACATTTTAATTTTAATTTTTTGTCCCTAAAGATGATAACTTTAGTGTACATTTGGAAGAATGTAGTAGAGTCGCTGTTAGATGCAATTAGAACATTTGATAAGACTTCAGTAATCTTATGTATAAGAAAGCATATGAGTTTGGCGAAAGTTAGAATGTATAGACAAGAAGTTTTCTTAATGATTAAAATAGTAACATTTTTGCAGCTTTGGGACAATATAGTTATTATAAAGTGATATTCAAATAACATTACAGTATGTAGGGCAAATTTTTTTTAAGAAAGAAAAGTTTATTTGGTATACTGGCCTGATCTGAGAGTTACATTGAGCAGAAATTTTTGACAATAGGCCAAGCATAGCCTTGCTGGTATACAGCATTACATTAATTTCTTTACATTCCAGTGATTTATGGTAATATATCCACTTTGTAGGGTGGCAGTTCTCATGGAACTTTCTAACCTGGCTATGATCCGAGTAATGTTGTTGTTTGATGTATAAATTTCTTTTTAAAAGTAAATATTTTTTTTCCTGCTTTTATGATAGAAATTCTAAACAGAAAACAGAATCAGGGTTCACCCCTAATTCTCATTTCAATATTTCATTTTCTCGAAGTGAAAGTTTTCGTTCACTTTTCACTTTAAAAAAGAGTTAACTCTGGACTCTGGACTATTCTATTTTGGAAAAGACAGTCTTGGTATTTTTTTGTTAAAACTATATAAAATCAATTTTAGTTTTTAAAATGATTTCCTTATGTTATCGAGAAATAACATTTTCTAGGCATATGCTAGAAAATGAAAGGATCTTTACATGCAATAATGTAAAGTTTAAGAGGAAAACGAAGACTGACTAACTGTTTAGAACAGCTGTCCCCAACCTTTGTGGCACCAGGGACTGGTGCTCCTATGAGAAGCTAACACCTGACGATCTGAGGTGGAGCTGAGGAGGTGGTGCTAGTGCTGGGAAGTGGCTTCAAATACAGGTGAAGCTTCACTCCCCTGCCCACTGCTCACCTCCTGCTGTGCGGCCTGGTTTCTAAGAGGCCACTGACTGGTACTGGTCCGTGGCCCTGGGGATTGGGGACTCCTGATTTAGAAGACTAGAAGAATCTGCTATAAAAGGAGCTGATTTTCACCTCTCTTGGCTCAATCATTTCACCTTTACTGATGTTCTCACAGGTTGAGAACCATCTTACTAAATGGCCATGAACTTGACCAATGGACTCTTTCTATTAACTATGATTATACTCTGTTTACACAGCCATAGTGTTTTTATGTGTTTATAACATGTTAGAGACAAAAATCTTTGCTTTTTATATTTTCTTTTTAACAAAGTCTTGTCAAAACTTTGCATGTGAGTTAAATTCAACACGTGTGCAGTTTCCATTTCTTTTGTAATTCAGTGCATTTTCTAAGGAAAAGTGATTACTATATTAATGGTGACTTCTGAAACCAAGACCGACAGTATCTGGCAAATTCCTTTCAAGTAGTTGGTTCTCAAGAGATATTTGCAGGAAGAATGTATACTTATAAACATCATGAAGGAGGAGAAATAGTATTTTATTAAATATAATTTCTTGATTAAGACCATATTAAACTAATGTGGATATTATTTTAACACAGTCTTTAACACAGTCTATACATCGTGTGCCTCTGTCTTGGCTCATGCTTTCAGTGCTCAGCGTGGTATTTAACACAGTAGTAAGAATTGAATGGATGAATGAATGAAAATTTCTTCTATCACATTAATACTTCACTTTTACTCAATATTCTATTATTGGTCTTATTTTAATTTTTATAATCTTATTGAATTGCATGACATTAGCAATCTATTAAATTCTTTTTGGTTACCTAAATGCTCTCTTGAATTCCAGATTCTGTTTCCACATGGCTGTCCATAAGTTCCTCAAATCTTTCTTTTGACACTGACATTGAACTCTTAGTTTCTCTGCTACTCAACCAGCTAATTCTACTACGGACTTATACCTTGTTAGCAGAATGTCTATGCTCCCATCCTCCGAACTCTGAAATTTTCATTTAATACATTTCCACCCCACAATTGCCAAACTTCGTATATTTGTATTTAGCATTTCTTCTTGTCTCTTCTTTTTTAAAATTTTTTTTTATTACTTCAAACCTATACCATAGTTGTCTCCAAATCAGCCTTTCAACCTAACTGCCCCTTTCTCTCCTGTCTCCTCTATATAAAACTGCCAAATCAAAAGTCTTTATCCACTCTTCTATTCATGTAAGAATGTTTGCTTAGAAATCCCAGTTTTTCCCTATTTCAACTCACATAAAAAGTAAATTAATTTATGTTGACTGGAATTGTTATTAATATAATAATAATACCTTACATCTGTATTATAATTTAAAGTTGACAGATTGCTATCGTATTCTGTTAAAATCCAGGTGAAAAAGACTTAGTTAAATGAATGGCATTAAAGGGAAACTTTGTTTGGAATGAACTGCTCAATTCAAGAGATCTAAACTTTCTCTAAAATTGATGCCATATGCACTCAATTCAGTTCCGGACCATTATATTCTATGACTGTTCAGTTTAGGTTTCTCATCATCTCTGTGTGATATGCTATTTTTCTGTTACTCATGATTCCCCTCAACTTAATGTAAATGTTTCATAATATCCAGTTTGAAGTTTCCTGACCTCAAATGTCTAGCAATGAGTTGATCTTTTATATGACTGATCTTGCCTACAGTCTATTCCTTAAACTTCTAGATGAGTCAGATCATTCTGTGGAGGACTAAGTGACTTGTTCAAATTCAAAAGCTCTTAAGTTTTCTTGGAAGAATGACATCTATCAATTCTCATAAATTTCAGGCTCAGCATTCAATGTCCAGAACTTTGACAGTTACTTGACTAGCTACTTGTTCATTTATAAAAAAGAAAAGCTGTGATTCTTGATGAATTGTGTAGAAGTTTCTGGATTAGTCAATTCTTTAGCCACAGGTTTTAGAACTAAGAGCAGAAAGAAGCTGATTTAGAATTTATCAATGCCGGTAATATAGATAAATGAAATAAAAATATATTATGATGTAAATATATTATGCTATACAATTATTTTTAGTTTTTATCCAATACATGCTTTTTATCTTATTATAGGTGTTTTGAGGATAAAATAGGATTTATTGAGCTGAGTTAATTGCTAATTCAGTACAAATAAAATAATGTTAGATTTTTACAGTGTTTTAAGATGTTTTGATAGATTGTTTAATTATATTGCAAAGGGTTGCTTGTCCTTTAAAATTATATATTCTTCCTCTATAGAGTCAGTAGCAAATATATTTGATTTCTAAGCTATGTTGCATATCTGGAAGCTTGATAATTGCTGTTCATATTTTCTTACCCAACTGATAATGTGTTATTAATTCAGATTTTTTAAAAAATAACCTTCTAAATCCCTATGTTTTGTCATAGATTTAAAATTCTATGAGAACCAGACCACACATTTTTCTGCTCCTAGGCTGTTGTTTTCAGAAATGCTAACCTGTTAGTGATTAACCAAGATTAGGGTCTTGGATGCTTGTGGTTATCAGAAAGCTGTTCCTGAAGACGTGTATGATCCAAGGAGAATTTCTGCATTTCTGTCTGGGAGAGATGCTCTTATACCATATTGGCTTTATATAAAGCCTCAAGTTTGCTTGGTGAATGCTTAACAACACTGCTGCAAGTTTGGAGTAAAAATTTTAAAACCAAAGGGATGAAGTCTGGACCTGAGATGCCAGACTTTGTTCTTTTCAGCCTAAAAGTAGTAAGAGGTAAATGTTTCTTCATATATTTACAGGAAAAGAAATTGTATATTGTCTCCATGTACCCTCAGAATAACTACACAAAGAAGCAGAGTGTGTATTATTCCAAGTTGTAGATGAGAAAAAAAAAAAATTGTACCATTACCAGTGATCACTCTTCTTTCTGCTTCCAAAGTTCATCTTTTTAATGTTTTCTATTTTTTTATTTACTAGTCAGTTCCCTAATTAGATTATAAATTCTGAGAAGTTATTTTGATTTATTTTGCTTTCCCATTACATAGTACTCGGAAAATCTCTGTCAAATAGAGAAATGAATGAATGAAAAAAAATCAGTGGCAGAGTTCAGGTTCAAACCCAGATCTGAATCTCAATGTAGCCTATTCCCTTCTTTCTCTATCATTACTCTTCTAAACATTTCTAAAATTTATTTTGAAAGTGAATGATAAAAATAGTAGTGTGTTGTCTTTCATAAGAGTGAATTGTCTACTGTCCTTTTAAACCATTTTCTCATGCTTTTTTATAAAACTGACACTGATAATCAGGAGGTAAACAGTTTGTGTCGATTAGTAAGACTATGTGCTTATCTCTGAGTATCACCCAATTTTCTATAGGAAGCTTCAAAGTGGAATTGCTTGCTTCTTCAGGGAAATGCCTCTTTAGTTGACAGATCAGTTTCTCTGACTCGTGTGGGATGGGGTTTATGTGTCCTGCTCGTGTCTGGTTAAACCTCCAAGTCCAGACTCTTGCTGAGATGGCATCTTATCTGAGCTAATGTATATGTTAATATTTACCAAAAAAACCCCAACTTATTTCTAGTTGTTTACATTCCCCCTAAAGATCAGATAAGGTTTGAGAGGGGCCTAACTGTGAAAGGAAATATATTAGACATAAAAAAAGCCAGGACAGTATAGAGTCAGATGGTAGCCTCCACTCTCTCCCTTGGGGTTACCTGACAGACAGAAGCCTCCTTGACACAGTGTTCTTGGTGATTATTACCAGCTTATAGAAAGGGGCAGAAAACGATTTGCTCTCTTCCCTGACTTTTAACAATTAACCATGAGGGAACTATGTGAGAAAGAAGGTAACAGAGTAACTTGCCACCTGCTCTTGGTCAACTGCTTGACCATAAGTTCATGCCTTTGCTGTTGTTTTCATATATTATTCTCCACAGGCTTCATTCTGCTAGAACATTAGTTTTGAATGGAAAGTCTCAGTTTGCTTTGCGTTTCACACACGTGTCTAACTGTGATGATGAGCATTGTGGTGACTGAGTTCTCCAACAGTGGTGATACAAGTGCTGGTTGCCTGAAGGTCGTTAGCAGCATCATGCATGGACCACCCTCATGCTGAGATCAAGTTATTGTTGCTTGGACAAAGCTAGCTATTAAGGGAAGGGTGCCCAAACTGGTTATAGCCTCCCTGCCAACCCTTCTGGACATTTGAAGTCAATTTAGGCAAAGTTCTATGAAGTCTAGAATTTTGGCATTGTTCTTCAAATTTTTGGTTACCTTCATGTAACCTTCATGGTTACCACAAAGGAAAGAAAAATTGTTTTATTCATAAATATGTCACCATAGTTATTATGGCTCTAAAATATGTTTTGTTTTGTTTTTAATTGGTAACGACTTAAAAGAGTATAAACCACTGCATACAGCAGTACATATATATATTGTCTTTTCCTGTTTGAAAGTATGTGGTTCCAGATGATTTTGGCAGTAACAGTATTTTACCTAATTTTAGCTGCGAATCTAGGCAGTGTAATATAAGAAGGTGAAGCCTCTACAGTGACACATATAATTAGTTCCTCATGTCCTTAATTGACGTGGCCGATCTACCTCCATCACTGCTCCTCCACTTTGCACTGTCATAGCCACTTGAAAGGTCTCTGGCTTTGTTTTTGTTTCCGTAACATTGTATGAGGGGTGTGTGCATACACACGTGTGCATGTGAGTGCATACATAACACACATGTATGTTCTTCGGAGAGATGGTGTTGCAAAGAGAGTCCATGGTTTCCATTAAAGAGGATATTGGTATTTCTTTCTATATTGATTTATAAACTACATGTGGACCCCCAAATCAGCAACGTAGAATGGCTGGACTCCAGGCCTTCTCCAGAGTTAGGTTGGCCCAGCAGTTTCTTTTATCTTTTTTCTTATACTCCCAGAAATCTGCCTTTACTGTTTTAGATTTAGGATTATACCCTCCTCCTTTATGGAATGGTGGCATGGGACAGAACCTTGGGACATCCCCTGGCCCGTTTGCTTTCGTCATGCTTTGAGTCATGCATCCAATTTAATAACTGCGGTCCCCCGCCTCCGTTAGCAATTCACTGACTTTAAAAAATATTTAGATCACATAAGTTAATTCTTGTTTCAAAAAATAATAAGAAACAGACAGCCAAAACAAAAACAATAAGATAAGCAGTATTAATAATTTCAGAATATACTTTTTTTTTCTTTTGTCATTTTCTGTATCTCTCCAGGTATATCTTTGTTTCTTTATCTCTGTCTCTTTGTTGTTGTTGTTGTTGTTGTTGTTGTTTCACTTTTGTCTGTCTGATTCTGTTTCCTGTTTCTATTTATATTCTGGATCTTTTAAATTCTTTGTCACATCACTTCATTTCTGTCTTAGGATATACACACACACATTTTTTAATTAAAAACATTTAAAAATTCTCCTATAAATTGGTAGTTAAGACATTGAAATTATGCTGACATAGTATTGATTCTTGGTTCTGCTCTTGTATCTTTGAAAATTATTTTACCTACCTACGTCTCTTATTTTTGCATTTGTGGAACGTGATTGTTCTAAGGATTAAGACATATAAAATGGGGTGTACAGTACTTGGCATTTAGAAAATGAGAAGTTATTCTTAGGAACATATCTGTTTGTATTTCTTAACATACTTTCCTAATTATTTTCTGATAAGTTTCTAGGAAAAGAATTGCTTGGTTACATGACATGTAATTTTAAATACATATTGCCATATTGCCCTATAGATAGGTCGGGTGTATTGATATCGTACCATCAGTTTTGGAAAATACCCATACCCTGGCCCATATTGGGGGTTACTGTGGTTATTTTGTCTAATTTGAGTTCTTTTAAATATTTCCTAATAATAAGTGAAGATATTTATTATTTTTATTTTACTTTGATTAATATGTCAAACTGTCTTTATAATTTTTAATGAATATTATAAGTTCTTATACTACATATTTTTTGTTCATTGAGGTGTTTGTCTTTTTCTTGGTTTATTGGAACTCTATATATTAAGAATACTAGCCCTTTGCTATATGTGATGTAAATATTTTACCCAGTTTTTTGTTTGTTTGTAATTAATTTTGGGAGTGTTTTTATGTAGGGATGTTTTAATTGTTATGTATACAAATCTTCAGTCTTTTATGATTTCTATCTTTTTAGATCTAACTGTTAAGAAGTGTTTTTCTTTTCTCAAGACACTTATGTTAAAATCTTGGACAAACAATATTATACTTATAGAATATGTGTTATAAAATGGATTACATACAAACTTACTTCTTAAAAGTTAAATCTAGTATTTGTGAATACATTTGGCATCCACTGGATGCTGTCTGAAAGTCTGAGCAGTCTACTAAGTGAAACAAAACATTATAGAAAGTGCTTGCTGAAAAGTAGTCAGAAGATCACTTTGTGTTGAAATAGTCTGTTGTTTTTGTTATTAGTTGTGTTTGCTTTTTTGCATCAAGACAGAGCCTTTGCAGCTTTCATCTGTCTTCGAGCAAGTGTCATGTTTGCTTTCTCAGTGGTCTAGATTCTAGAGGGTCTGCATGGAGAAGCTTGGCATTATTAATGGGCTCTTTCTGGTGAGCTAGTAATGTGAGAGAGGGTGTTCTTTTCTCTGTCCCTGTGATCTCACAATGCCATTAATGCCTTCTCACCTCGCCACATCCTAATGTTATTTCTATCAACTTATTTCCTTGGAGTTCCATGTCTTCATTCAGATTAAGTTAGGCCACCAGAAGATGTATCAAAGTCATATCCTTTCAAAGAAAAATTTTACTTCTCTGGTGCAGATTAATTCCAGTGCAGTTGTCTCTGTCCTCATTAATGGCTTTATTCTTTCAAAGTCAACATGGAAGGGCTTTGTCGTGTCCTTTTCTTCTTTTACTTGTTTTATTTGGCTTGATGAACAATATGAAGACCCAAGAGACATTAGCCATTTTTGTTCTTTACATAAATCATAAATCATTTATTTTCTATTGTAGTATATAATTCGTTTAGTATCTCTACTTCCCGCCCCTGCCGCAACTGTTGAATAATTTCACTTTTTAAAATGTGAAGCGTTATATGTTTTCACCTCTGCTCAACCCATGCTTTCATTACTAGATTACACGTCTGACTCCAGGAGTAAGAGACAGAAGGGTTGAGGTAGGCACGCAGAGGTTCATACACTGCAGAAGCAACCACATGGCTTTTGTTGAGTATTCATGAAATTTCTAGCAATAGATGCCTCCTAAAGCATTTGCTCTAATTTGAGTTCTTTTTCATTTCATACATGCATATAACATCTATTACCAGTTTTTCAAATAGATTGCTCACACTTTCTCTATGCCATCACCAGCTCCTTCTGGTCCCCCACATCAAGACCACAGTAACTTGAATGCCTTTTTTCATTTCTAGGAAGCTCAGAGGAAATTTGCTGTTTAACTGTTGCACCTACATAGGTCCATATTTCTGATCTTTTTTTTTTTTTTTCACTCCACAAATGTGGCTTCTTGGGGCCTTTGTGAAAAGAAACAGGATCTTTGCCAAAAGATCTTTGCCAAACAAAGAAAAAATGATTATTATGTTTATTATGTGCCCCCAAATTAATATCATATTTTTCTCTGCATTTAATTGACCACAGCTTGGCTTATTTTTCCAATCATGATGAGGGAATGCACCAGGAAGATACCCATATTTGATCAATAGACATTATGGCAAACTCTTAACTCAGGAGCATGAAGACCTGTCAGGCAGGGGTTTCCTGGAAGTCATTTATCCATCCTGCAGCCTTATTAAATGACACTACACATGAAAGGCACCAAGCTGGATGCCAGCGATGCAACAGCCACAACCACCCCTGTTCTCGCTGGGCTCACAGTCTACAAGCAGAAACCAGACACCCCCCACAAAAAAAAAAAAAAAATTGCAGTGCAGTGTGGCAAGTGCTATGAAATAGTGATGGACTGACCAGGAAGGAACTGGTGTACTTAGCGAGGGGCTTTGTTCTTAGCGCATTAGGCTGCCATTGGTGACTTTTAAGAAGGAGGGGTGTGATGTCAGATTTGCATTCAGGGAGAATACAGAAGACTGTCACTGCAAACAGTAGGTCCCTATGTTGATATAGGGGTCCCCTACAGAAAAACTTCGCAGTTTATAAATCTGGGATACTCTGTTTATTCCTTACCACCTCCTGATGAAACTTTTAGGTGAATCAGGATTGTTCCTAGTTTACAAATTGGACGTGAACCGAGGGCTTCAGGGCTTTGTGACCTGTTCAGAGGCGTGAACGGTGTCCACTGGGCCTGTCCCACTCTGCGTCCATGGCCTCCCACCCCTGACAGTCCCTGGCTTGCACATGAGAGGGTGGTTCAGAGGGCTGTGTGTGTTTTGGTAAAGCTCATGCAGATCACTGAGCAGGGCTTGGGGTGGAGCACAGTCTCCCAATTCACAGGGAAGAAATGACACCTATGTCTCCCAATCAGCACAGACAGGGTATGAGGCACCCAGGAAAGAAGGGAGACAGGGCACTGAAGTGCAGAGAAGAGGTCTTGGCACAGCCAGAGGCCAGCGGGTGATGGTGGACCAGTGACTTCCCCACTGGTCATCAGAGACATCAATTCATTTTAGATCTGACCCCATGAAAGTTTCACTCATGAGGTTTATCGTCACAGTCAAGGGGCATAGTCAAGGGATGGAACATCATTCATTTTGAACAAATATACTGAGCTCTGATTGTGTGCCAGGAACCGTTTTGAGGGCTGGGGCTTCAGAGGAGGGAGCATAGTCCCTTCATTCATGAAGCTCTGGTGGGAGAAGCAGGCATGCAAACAAGTCAGTTCCAGCACAGTGTGGAGAGTGGAGAAGCAGGCAGGAACAATGCTTTGTGGGGCACAGAGAACAGAGATGGTCCCGGAGCCTTTGGAGGACTCTGGAGAGGCCTCATTTCATCTCGGGCTTGAAAGGTTCATGAAAAGTTACAAAGTAGAAAGGGGAAGATAGTCCTCAATAGGGAAATATGGTACAAAGTGCACACGTGATTTATAAATTTAAATAGTGAAGACAGGTGAAATTTTTACTGTGTTTTTATTTCAAGCTTAAGGACAGGTATATCCCTTTCACCTGTAATTAGATTTTTAGGTAAATGCCCTTGTAAAGAGTTTTATCATTTGGATGACATCTAATCTTGATGAAGTCCGGAATGAGGCCTGTGCCACCTTTCCTGGTTTTATCTTTCGAACAACTGCTTTTCTCAAACTTGAGCCATCTGGGTTTCAATGTGAAATATAGGTGGGCATGCATTTTGAAGATAAATTTTAAAAATCATTTTTTCAGAGGTACAGTGCTGATTAGTGAGGTAGCTAGTTTCCATAAAAGAAAATTATTTTTTAAATGACTTTCACAAAGTTTTGTTTTTATGTAGGTTTTTTTTGTTTTGGAATTTAAAGAGATCAACTTTAGTGAAAAATGTGAACCTCTCTACTCAAACCTTAAATATTAAAAATCAGTATCCTTTTTGTTGATCTGATTTCATGTTTCAACCCACTGCAGATGTCATTCCTCTAACACATGACTTTATAAAGTAAAGATGAAAAACTTTATTTCCCTATTTGCTATTTTACTGAATCTGCACATGGTCTTAATAGCTACTCATTTTGGTTAGCATTTACCTGAGTAGTTTATCAGGTGAAATTCCTCCCAGGTGGCATGAGCTGGCTTTCAGGTTTCCACTCCCTAGGCCTGGTAGTGTGGAGATCTGTGTTGTCTCCCCAGGGAGGTCTTGGTGATGAACCATTCAATCAAAAGATCTGCCCTCAGGCTGGGGAGTTGGTTGATTTTCCAACAGTAATCCAGTGCAATTAACTATCAAAGAGTTGAACACTCCCTGAGTGTAAGGGTTGGGACGGCAGCCATCTGGAAAAGCCAATGATGATTGATCTGGCTAAGTGTTTGTTTGGAGATAGATTTGAATAGTTAAATTCATTATTATAACATTCAGATATTTCAATCTTTAGTCATCTTGAACCCTAATTTTGATTCATTTTATTCGATTCCAAGATGAAAATTAAGAGAACTTATTCAGTCTATACCAAGGATAGAAATGCTTGATTTGCCTTGTATACTTCTAACCTCTTGTGGAATGAAATGCGGTATAAAGAACATAAAAGTAAACGTTCTCCATGAGACAGTTTGAAAATATCATATTATGGTGGGAAAATGACTTAAGCGATCGATTCTTTACTTTTGAAGACGTGTTGCTCTAAGCTTCTGTTGTTAAGCTATTTTTAGTTACAGAAACCATAAATATTCATCCAATTCCTTTAAAATGGTCTTTTGGCTACTACAGTAATCACCCAGTCTGCTAATAAGAATCTAAAGATCATATAATGTTTTTTAGGCTGTGTTCTACATACATATCAGGTTCATTACATAAAGAAGAAACTACCTTCTCATTTTAATGGGTTTTTAATGTTTCTCCTAAAAGGGTTTTTTTTTTTTTTTTTCAATTTCTAAAGACCCACCTAACATTCAGCACAGTAGATGGATATACTCAGAAGTCAGTATCTTAGCACCTCAGCTAATGAAACAGCAGGACAAGGACTCCAGCTTTTGGGTGTAAACAAATTCATTTATCAGCTCTTTTATTAGCATTTCTTTATCATTAAGCACCTACCACATGCTGAGGACACAGGGTCAAACAGAGACTTATGTGCCTTCATGGAGCTTATAGTTTGAGAGTAAAGATAAATGCTTAAAATCACATACCCGATACGTCAAGACCTGTGCCATGAAAGAGGTACAAACAAGGCTTTAATCCCCTCCTCTGGGGAGCTGGGGGTTGGGGGGCTTTTCTGAACTGGAAGGGATCATCGTAGGGTCTCGAAAGTCAGTTTAGCTGTCAGGAGAAAGCCTGGGGTTGACGTGTAGGTTTAGCAGGGGTAGTGTTGTTCCAGGTGTGTTTCGGAAATTTGTGGAGACATTGATGATCAGTGCTCGATTACTAACGGCGTTCGATAGGTGGGGGTCAGGTCCGTGAGGTGGGGGTCAGGTCCGTGAGAGCAGTACCATGAAAGTTCTGCACGCTGATGTCAATGAACCCATCCCCCGTTCACGTTAAGTGATTAAACCTGTTTGTATCTGTGAGCCCTACACCCTAACCCTGTCATCCTTAACGCATCTTTTAAACATAGTCTAATATGCTGAAATCTCCAGGAATAATGCAACCATCAGATGCTTCACAGGGAGGTGTTATTTTGATTTGGCTTGTGCCTTACTAGGAGTTAATTACTGTTTTGAAAAATCACACCACCAATAAGAAGAAGCCTGCTTTTGAAATGGGAGTTGCTCGTGCAATGCACTCGTAACTGTGCGCTGTGAATTCAGCAATGCTATCTATGTATGGGTAGCATATGAGGCTCCTTCACTACCTATGCGCGCACGCTTTGGCTTTCCCAAAGCGATATATACACTGTCTTATTTTACATTTATTTTGTCTTAGTTCTCCTTTATGTTTAAATGTGCTTAAATTCTCTGTGTAGACAGATGATGTTACATATTATTTTTATTTCAATATAGTGGAGGGTAGAGCATTATAAAAAGAAAACCTTGGATCCGAGATGAAAACTGCTGTTTTAAACAATAAGTGTGTTTTAAAATATGAGCAAAAGTGTTTCTCTATTCAAGCTGAAAAATCATTTGATTTTCTAATTTCAGAATGTTTCACATATAAGGCCTCTTGATCTCAAATGAGACTCAGAAGCAAACATTTCCTTTTTGACTTCTTTCTGGCCTGATTTTTACAGCGATCTCTCTGACTCTGTACACAGGCAAGCATGAAAGGAAATGTGTCATGATATTTGGGAATATTTGCGTTGGATCATCTTGTTTGGGCTGTTTAATGCTAATATCACTGGGTCGAATCCTCTACAATTGAAAGGTCATTTGGAGAAAAATTACTTAAAAATAAAACCAAGATTTTTAGAATGCTTTCTTGGAGTGGGTCTGCTTCTCTGGACGACAGCCAGGAGTTCAATGAAAACACACTAAGATGTTTTACAAGAGAGTATTTTGTTTTAGCGATACCATCATGAGTAAGATGCCATCCTGCTAGAAGGATGCCTACTTCCTGGTCCAGAATGCCTGATTTCATTCTTAGTATTTACAGGTCTAGCATCTTGGAGGTTACGGGAGGTATGAAATCAGGAGGAACGAAGCAGTTTTACCTGGAAGGCAGTAACCGTGTCTGTGTTAGACGTAAGAACTTCCAGTGACCAGACAAATATTGAAGAATCCAATTGAGATTACTTAGGAATCTATGTAACAGTAAAAGTAGAGGAAGCCAAATTTATAAACGAAATTAATATCTTTCTTGACTTGCATATTGACTTTTTGCAAAAATCCAATGAGATAATATGGAATGGATATTTTGTAAGTCCTAAGTATAAGGTGGTTTTTGTTCATGATCTTTCAAATATAGATCATACGAGAATAAGGATGTGTTAACAGGAATTTATCACGTGAGAGCCAGCAAGTCTGAACCGTGTGGTAAAATCAGATGCATATGTTTTTCTTGGGTATGCTATAATCAGAAATTTTGAGTTATCAATTTTTACACTATTTATTTGTCAAGACTCAGATAAATCTAGACAGAGCCCATTTATATTTACTACCAACCCCCACCCCCACTCCCTCGGTCTCATTATTTTCTTACTTTTCCAAGAGTGGAATCTTCCCCATGATAATGCCAATTTGTTGTCATTTTTTCTATGTCTAAAACACACTATAATCTGGGTACTGACTCAAATAGATGCAAAGTTAGGTCTTCTGCTTCTCCAACAGGATTAAAGCAATTGCCACCTGCCAAACAGCATCTATGTAATAATGAACACGAGGGAAGAGATATGTGAAGGGCAAAGAGGTATTATTTTTTTCTCTGGAAACAGTATTACCCAGAGTCTGTGTCCTTGAAACTTTTCTGCTTCAGAGGTGCTGGATCAGAGCGTGTCCCATGGCTTGCTTTTATATATCATTGTCGTCTCTATCAAACTTCATTCTTCTCATTGTTTTCTGTCCCCCGCAGACCCACAGATGTTGAGGTTGAGAAGCCACTCTCATTATTTCCTCTTTCTTCTGTGCCACTCTTCAAGGCCTCGGTTTTCCTAACTTAAATGTGGTGGTCCTTCTGCCACTCAACCCCACTGTCACATAGGCAGTTCCTAGCCTATGGCTCAGTGCCTGAGACTCTAGCAGTAAGGACCTTAGGTGAGACAGGTGGGGTATTTAGAACCACTAACATTTGATGCATATAATCAAGAGTACGATTTATTGGCATATACAGTAATGGTTGTAAATAAGCATGTTTCTAGGGGGGAAAACTCATAAACATAGTTGATTATGATTGAGAAAATGAAGTAAAAAGAAAAACATAGGAATTTGTTTTGGTTCTCAGTAAGAAATGCCGACTATAGGCATTTATACAAACTGCTTAAAATTTATGTCCAGGTATAATTCATAGCCAGAATAATGATGCTTGTTGCAGATTCTCTGGTTTAAAAGTGACAATAAGCATGATCCATTATTTAAAGGTACATCATAGCTTTGGATTGCATTACTTTTGTGTTTTATTATAACATCTAAACTTTATATTTATATGTTTATAATCTTCATCGTTTCTTTCCCTCATGACATGGCTTGATCTCAGCATTGATGACAAAATAATGGGAACACAGGTGCTGAGGAGTGCAGTAGGGCTTGCCTCTTCGTATTGGTCAGATCGTAAATATGAAGAGTTTGGGATTACCTATTTTCAAACAGCTATTTAGAGAAATGAAAGAGAGACTGTTTGTTAAAATACTTTTAACAGCTTCTCAAAGGACATCATCACTGCCATTGAGATTAATTTGTCTGGAGAGATGGCTTAGGTGTATTTAGTAACTTTTTCCCAAGAAGTTGAGAGATTAGTTTGTTTGTTGTCAGTCATTTGCTTGTCAGCTATGTAGTTCCACAGGCCAGCTGGATTTACAGTGAAATTAAGGAGAGCTGATTTTCACCTTGAGATCTTCTGGACTGTAAGCTGATAGTTAAGTATTAGAGCATGCTTACCAAGGAAAGCCGCAAAATCTCCATCCTTGTGGATTTTCGAAAACTGATTTTGGTTGATTTAAGCAAAGCCTCAATCTAATCAGAGGCTTGAGTATAAAAGAGATGGCATTTTGAGGTGTCCTTTATTGCCCGTCTATAGTCACGTGTAGAGATAGGAGTTGCTCTAAAAACACTAATACTCTGTCCATCCAGTTTTGTCCATTTTCCTTTCAGCCGGTCTTTTTTGCAGGCAAAGTAGGTTTGCCCCCATTTCTGATCATTAATTTCAGGTGGCCATCTTTTTTAAGCCTAATATCAGGATTATGAAACATTTTTGGCCAAATGATTAAAGTGAAAGTCCTTTCTCCCCCACTGTGGGTTATGCAGCTCCCCACTATTGTTCCAGTTTTTTTGGATTCTTCACAATAGGTTCCAGACCTGGGTTAATTAGCAACTCTGTTAACACCTCCTTGAGCTCCAGTGGTTCAAATATGGCCTGCTGAGACATTATTTCTTAAAAGGTGAGGACTAATGACCCAACTTTTAGTCACCATCTCAGAGGCCAGTTTTCAATCTCGTAAAAATTTTAAGTCAAGGAAGCTCAACATGGAAAGGCCCGAGATGTCATAAAATGCTATTCCGGATACAGTTGGTTGGACTTGCCTGGGCACCGGGTAAGCTAAAATACAAGTTAACAGTAATTCCACCTCATTTAGTTGCGTTTAAGGTGCTTGAGAGTTATGCTTAATAGACTATAAAAATTATACCTTAAAACACGACTTAAATATAATAGTAAATCCTTGTACAAAGTTCTCCCAGAAACTACAATGTTAAGAATAATTACAAATGTTAATGAAACCTCACATTTTTCTGTATAAAGACTTTTGATTATATAAAATTGTAGATATGCAAGAATTCTTAAAATGAGTTAATTGTGGGGGATATAGTTTGGTTTATGCCCCTTTTTTGGGTGCTTTGGATAGTAAATATTTAAATGTATTTTACTCAAATATTAATATTTTATATGTATATATTAATATATCTCGAATGAAATAAACTTGTATCCTCTAATAAACCGAATTAGAATATAATCTCAGTAGAAATTACCTCTAAACGTCATGGGACCAAAATTGGATTACAGTTTGAATCGTAAAATGATGTCAGTGTGTCTGTATCATTACTGAATGTCCATTGGGTTAAAAGGAATTAAAATGCCAGAAATTAGACTGTGACAAAAGAAGGGGGACAAGGCAGGTTATTCCCTATCTGTTGCAGAGCCAGGCATGGTACGATTAGGTACCGTCAACCTGTTATTTTGTTTAATCTTCAAAACCAACCCAAGAGGCAGTTATTATAGCTTTTAATAAAAAGAAGGGGAACTGAGGCTTAGTGGTTAAACAATTTGCTTGAGACCATGTTTCTGTTAAAGCAGCATCTAAACTGTAATCTCTTCCACTTCAAAATCCATGCTTTCTTCTGTATTTTGGCAGATCCATGGTGCAGCCATACTTGGAGATACTCAGAGGAAGTCAGGGAGCTGCCCTGCTGTGGCTGGTGTCCTGCAGTGATCACCATGGCACAGAGTGTTAAAAGTATTGTACAGAAATAGAATGGGACTTTGAAAAATGATTAATTATGCAATAAGAGTGCCAGCACATTTTCTAGAAATCCAATGGAAGAAGTGTTAAAAACGAGAGGTTGAAAATTGATCATGGAGGCCAGCTGATGTCAAAAGTTATATACGAGTAATTGAGCTTTTGATTAAGCGGTCTTTAACATCTGAATGTCTGGTTCTTGCAAATATTTCAGTGTTTCTTTTCTCCAATTTTAATGTGATTTGGTGGTGGGAGGTTGCCGAGAGCTAATCAAATCAATGCTTTCGTGTGGCGGCAATATGAACAAACACTTATTCAAAAGTTATTGCAACTTGGATATTTAAAGGGATCTATACCATGACATATAAGCACAGTTTTAATCTTTATCTCACATGTAACTTAAATATATGAATAACCTTTCTTTAAGGAAATATCCAATTTCAGTTATTGCTAGAAAAGTAAAAACAGTATTATTTTTATGGCCATGGACTGTGCATAATATTACATGCCTATATTGTAGGTTACTGATGATGAATATCTCATGACATTTGTAG
The DNA here is from genome assembly GCA_004027375.1 of Macroglossus sobrinus. Taxonomy (NCBI): domain Eukaryota; kingdom Metazoa; phylum Chordata; class Mammalia; order Chiroptera; family Pteropodidae; genus Macroglossus; species Macroglossus sobrinus. Next base: position 312,128 of record PVKZ01001469.1, on the reverse strand, counting down.
ACCTTATAAGGATCAATGGATTTAAAAACAAAATAGCAAATTTCTTAATTGTTTTCCCTTTCTTCTTTTCTATACAGAATAGAGAGAGTAGCAGACAAAAAAATGCAAGAATACTTTAAGAAATTTTTATTTAAACATTGATTTATTAAATGTTTTGTAATAATTCTTTTAAAGTACTTTTAGAACATACAAAAGGGTATATGTACTACTTTTTAATTACAATAGAAGAGAATAATTTATTACCTCAAGAAAAGCGAACTTTTCTCAAGAGCAAGTGTACTTCATTGATCAGGCATAGTTTGAGGTGAATGCTAGCCATTTCATTAATCTAATGTCTTTCCCTTACTGGTACTCATTTCTCCCAATCAAAACCTACCAGAGACAAATTTTTCAGAGACTCAGTTTTCTCGTTTCTTTCTCCCTCTGTCTCATAAAATGTGTGTGAGAGAGACAATAGGATATAATGTAACATGAGCATAGGAACCACAGTGTCCTAAGCTTGCATCCCAGCTTTATTACTAGACAGGTGACAGAAGTGTCTTCATTAATTTCATGGAAACTCAGTTTCATCATTAGTACAATCAAGATTAATTGAGGTGACATAAAAGCACCTTGCATCCCCTTATATTTATTAAGCAAAATTTAGTTCCATCCCTTCCTTTTTCTTAACCTATTGTATTAATATTATATTAAGATTTTTACGTTGGAACATATTCTTTAAGTAAACCGTTTTGTTTTCCTCAGTTTTGCCCTAATGAATAGAAAACGCAGCTTGGGTCCTCTTGGCAGACATTCTTCTTCATTCTCACATCCCACGTGTTCTCATCCTTCCAATGTGTTTTTGAATGTTGCCAGCAAAATTGGTGGATGTGGATATTATAGACCTACCACCAGTATAATGAGGAGTGGAATAGATCCCAGTGATTAGACACCTGCATGTAGTTTATATGTTACTGCCTGACTTAATCTTATGAGAAATATGTGAGACAAGTAGTATTAGCCATATTTTACAAAAGAAATTGAGCCTTTGAGGAATTAACTCCTAAAAGACAAATAGCTGGTGAGAGGTAGAACAAAAATTAAACTCTTAGAGCTCTGTAAAACTTTGTTCCTCCAAAATACAATAAGTTGTTATTACAGGAGAACTATTTTCCTAAATGCAAGCATGTGGTTAGTTAGGACACGTGTTTCCTGGATGTGGGTTGCACATTGGTCCTGAATTGGACATGTATTTGGAGTAAATAAAGCATGCATGTAAATAAGTATAACAAAAGGGTGAATATGTTAAACACCATAATTAGGATTCAGATAAAATGTTTTTTGGAAGACAAGGCTATTTCTGGCTGTAGCAGTCAAGGAAGACTTTTTTTTTTGTTGAGGTGACATTTGGACTGGGCTTTAAATTATAAGTAGAATTTGGATATGCAAACAGGAAATTGAGACATGTAGAAAGAGGGAAGAGTATGAACGAAGCACATGTATAAGGGAGTAACTTGTAGGTTTTTGATAAAAATGGTGAGCTACTCAGTTTTTCTGGTGCATTGAGAGCAGGAATGGAATAATTGAGAAAGAAATGTGAAATCTTGAATATTATTTTTAAGAATTTGAGAATTTGATAAACACTAGAGTGCCATTAACAGATTTTGATCCCAGGATTGGCATCATATGATTTAGGGGTAATATTAGTGGTGATAATAATAATGTAGGCCAGGACGTTAAGTGCTCATCTTGTGACTGCAGTCAAGCATGCCATTTAGGGAGTGATAGGATAATAGTTCCAGTAAGAAGTAAATAGCTTTTGTGTGGACACTGGGAGTAGAGAGACAGGGAAAGATGAGAATAAGATTAAAATAGAGATGTACAACATATTAGCTGCCTGGGGAAGGAAAAGAGAAGGCATCTGAAGAGACACCCTGCTTTGGTCACAATCAGAAATGCGGGGGCCACAGAAGAAGAATAGAGGCAGGTTTCAAAGGAAGGGTGATGAAGTCTCAGAGGGACTTGTAGAGTTTAGAGAAAGGGTAAAGATCAATTTCGGGTTAGGTAAAGATAAATTTCAGGTTAGGGAGAAAGTTTTTTGCTGAAATGATCTGCCTGTGAGTGATCCCCCTCAAGGAGATAGAGTAATGTATGAGAGAAAATGAAAGGGTATAGAGGAGATTTGGTATCAAAAGACAGAGCACGAGCGAAATATGTTTATGTATTAAGATAAAGAAAAAGATGACAAAAAAAAAAACTTTAGATTCTGAGATGTTTTCCAATGAATCTGTTTTACTTAACTCTACTTTAGAACTCAAAGGGTCTCTTGATTGTATTCTCTTTACAAATTATCGTGTGTATCAATGTCAAACTCATAGAGCAAAGACCTTAAAAATTCGTATTTAAATAGCATTAAAAAAGTTTAATATGTTTCATAGGTTACATTTTCTCCTGTCATCTTATTAGGTATTATATGACCACTTCTTTTTTCCCAAACGATTTCTTAACCGTGAGGTGGGCATTTTGGCCTCCTACTATGGTCTCAGCCTGCTTCCCCGAAATCAAGGATAGAGAGGCAAAATAAAGACTATTTTTTTTTTATCACCATTCTACCAGGAACATGGAAATTTCTAGCTTTTCACAACTCTTTTTTCAGCTTTCTTGGATCTGAGGTGACACGCAGGTTCTATTAAAAATAGCATTGTTACAAAAAAATACATTTTGCTGTAAGTAATATCTCTATTTAGGAATCCACAGGTATCTCAAATCCAGTGTGTCTAAAATATAGCACACTCTTTTCTCCAGCCTGCTCTTATTCTGCATTCTCCCATATCAGTCAGTAGCAGCTTCCTGCATTCACTTGTCCAAGCTAGAAACCAGGGAGTAATTGTTAATCTTATTTCTACTGTCCTCCACTATACTCTACCAATCAGTTAAGAAGTTCTATCAAATATTTTTTTTCCTGATTCACCCTTCAGTCTGCCAGATAACTCTACCCTCTTGTCTGCCACTGATTCTACCCTACTATTATTTTTTCTAACCATATATGTGGAGCATAACCATATTGAGTCACGTGTTAGGGTTTTTCGGGTATTAGAAATAAAACGATGAATGAGAAAGATTCAGTTCATGTCTTCATGAAACTGGCTGTCTGTTGGAGAAGACAGACATCTATCAATCAACAATATTAGTATTTAATTATGGATGGGATGGATGTTCCAAAGGAAAAAAAAATACAGTATGTAACAAGGGAAGAAACGAGGGCAGGTTTCTTAAGAAAAAGAGAAGACTCTTAAGCTGAAAATCTGTGACTTGGAGGATGAACAGCAGGAAGACAGAGAGGGAAAGGAAGGCGTTCAAGGCAGAGGGAATTTTGGGAGCTTCACACTAGGAACGAACCTCACACCTGGATGATCTGCAGTCAAGGTGGTCAGAGCACAGAAAGCATGTGAGAAAGACGAATGGGCCGGAGCTCCGGTTGGGCCAAAGCCATAGCATGTAGGGCCTGAAGACAGAGGACCATTTCCTGGGTCTTCAATACTGGAATATTCTTTAGAGTGAAGGGACAGCAGGTGTTGACCTGGGAATGTTCCGGAAAAGCCAGACTCTGTGGCCCCTCTGTCTAGAATCACGTTAATGATTTTAGGTTTTAGCCTAAGAGAAAAGGGAAAGTGTTGAAGGCCATTAAGTAGCACTGTGAGAGTATCAGATTAGCTTCTCAGGTAGCGTTTTCCTCCACCACTACTGCCTACTCTGCCTTTTTTTCTTGTTTCATTTTATTTCATTACATTAATTTATGTCTTTATCTGAGCGTTTTATTTATTCTTTGCTTCGTGGATTTAGGCTATTTTATTCACTGCCGCAGACCCACTCACCTAGAATGGTACACCACATATATTACATGTTTTATAAACTGTTAAATTAATGAAACAGATTACTTTCCAAGGCAGTGTGGTTATTGTCCGACTCCATTAGAAGAAGTAAGAGTTGATGGCAAGAGGTGATACTAACGTGCAAAGAAGTCCATAGGCGCTAAAACAGTAAGAAGGTATGTTTAGGATGCAGTGATAATTTTGAGGTGGACGGTGAGGAAGAGGAGACATCAAGGACGACTTCCAGATTTCTGAAATGAGCTCCTGGGTGAAATGCCTGAAGAATGACTGTGATGAGATGGTGACGACCGGGGGCTTCAGCCCTACCACCTGTCTTGCGGATACTGTGACCTTGGGCACACAGCTCAATTTCTGCATGCCTTGACTCCTTTATCTGTAAAGTAGCCACTATGATTAGTACCTACTCTGTAGGCTATATTGTGGGGATTTAATGAGAAAATGTATATAGGCATTTAGAACAGTGTCTCGTACATATAACAGGGCTCAGTGGAAGTCAGTCACTGTGGGAAAGAGCAGACAGACTAAAAGGGAGGAGAATCCAATTGGCTTTATAGTTGTCGAGTTTTCGTGGCTGTGAGACATCCAAGTAGATATGCCAAGATGGCATCTGTACGAAACGAATTCAGATCTCAGAAGAGGCCTGGGTTAGAGATTGAAATCTGGGAATAGTTTGGATATGAATCCTTGAAATCAGGGAATGGTTTGGATATGAATCCAGTGACACGGATGCATATTGGTGGGGACGGGAGACCAGAAGGGCGGTCAGGAGGGCGACGGCAGGACCAGGGCCAGGAGGAGAGCCAGTGGTGAGAGTGGCAGGGCTTCTCCTCTGAGCTCAGGAAGGTGAAGGCCGTGCTGCCAGCCCGCCCCTGCAGCCCAGGCCGTGTGTCACAGCCACTGTGAGCCCTCAAGGCTAATCTCATCTCACGTCCACTAACATCCTTCAGTGACTCCCCAGATCACTTACTCTGAGTGGAGCCTTCTGGGTCTGCCATTCGGGGCACTTCACATTCTTATTCAGATATGCCTCTCTGGCTTTCTCCATAAGTGCCCAAATATGCCAACTTCCTCCTCCCGTAGGTGTTATACGTGCTGTTCCGCCTGCCTTAACTGCTTTCCACATCCTGTCCACGAGGTGAGCTGTGGGTGGGCCTGCCACAGCGAGCTCTGGGGTGATTCCTCTGAGCAAGCAGTACCCAGAAGGGCCTTTCTGCTACCCCTGTGGGACCCCCTTTTCTCCCCAAGGGAAACTCTACACACTCAATTGCGTTTTCCCATTTCATTTCTGGACCTGTGCCCTTGGGTCACACTCCCTAGGGAATGCCGCATTTTGTCGCATCTTGGATCCCGCACCCAGTGCTCGCCACATTGCACACACCAGATGTTTCTGGAAGTGAAGAATGGTTAAAAAGCAGATCCCACGAACTTCTCAACCTCCACATGACCATTTCACCTTCTCTTAGACCATCCAGAAAGGTTTAATACGGGCTAGATCCAGGTGCAGAAATAATGCATTCAGATGTATTCACAACAAGATCAGATAAACCAGGGATGAGCAGAATTGGTTCATGGGGTTATGGGATGAATTTAATGTCACAGGATTATCATAGAAGTCTGTACATCACATATTTTTGTATGATCACAGTTAGCAAATTGGTTCAGTCCTGAGTTTAAAATGGGCATATCATAGTTACCTCTGTTTACAGTGAGCTAGTTATCAAGTGCTGACTTTATTCTAGCACTTTAGCAGGTGATCTGGAGGCAGAAACCACAGCTCATCCTCTCGGTTCCTTTTGGGGTGATGCGAACGGCATAAACCAAAGGTGGGAGAACGAAGCCTTCAGATCTTGTAATTGTCAAATCCTGGAAGATGAGTTTCACTTTAATGTTTGGCTTTGGAAGAATCTGTATAGTAATATGACTTCAATACCTTTTTAGAAAATTTGGATTTTCTTAGTTGAACTTTATAGCTACATTTGAGTAATTTATTTTATCTATGCTTTATATTTTTGCTGTGGGTTAGAAATGGCATTTAGAACTTTTATTGAGGATGAGAGGAGAATTGTACCCCTTTTTTCCCCAGGTACATCATTTCAAGTTTAATAAACAGAAGGGTATAATGGCAAAAAGTGATGGGTTTATTTGTGAGACGTGACAGACAGCATCAGCCATTCAGTCAAACTGGGAATTTTCCTGCCCCATCCAAAGTGACCCATTTTTGGATCGCAATGAATGAAAGCCACGAGAATCTAGTCCACATTCTAGACTCAGAAGTTTCTCATCTGAGAATCGTCAGTTAATGATGAGTCATTGTCATTATAAAGACTAGTGCCCATGATGATATATGGGGCCCCGTGTCTGAGATGGTACACATTTGGTGCTGACATGTTTCTTATTGTTCACCATGACAGATGACTGTTAGATCACTAGAAAAAAAATATTTCAAATCAGTATCATATATTCATCAGGAGAAAAAATGGGTGATTCTGGTAATTAGATTTGCCCAGATTTGTAAATCTTTTCCCACCCATTTTATTCATCAATTAAAAATAGAAGTTATCAAGTTCAAAGACAAATTCTAGCCATAGTGGTAGACAGAACTAGAGCTCTCTTGATTCATCTTTATTTATTTTATGTTTTCTGATTGTTGACAATTATTCCACTTTGTTTTTGCTTCTGAATCTTAAACTGTTTCACTTTTGCTATTTTTCCATTAAATGAAAGAATGAGAAATTGTATATAACGTAAGGGACACATACAACATATATACAGAGAGGGAGATACTTCAAAGCAGATTATCTCAAAATAGAATTCTACTCCATAAAAATCAAAATTTAAATTCCTGATTTTTATAAAAGAAATATGATTTTCTTGACTTTGACATACATCATTTTATTTATATCTCTCTCTATATATAGATATAGATGATGATATAGATATAGATATAGATATAGATATAGATATAGATATAGATATAGATAGATAGATAGATAGATAGATTAAAAACCCATATTTAGATTAATGTAGTATTTTTGAAATTTAAAATTTTTACAAGACAGTCTTGAAAGATTTCTAGTGGTCTGTGTACTTGGTACAAATAACCAGAAATTTATTTTGGTGTTATGTGTCACATACTAAAAAATCACCTAAAACTTTTGCTTTTTTTTCCATTTACAAATGATCACCAGTGATAACAGCAGCCGATTTTATCTAAAAACACTAAAAATATTTGCCTGATTGGAAAGATATCAGGCAGAGCTGTATGTTTCCAGCTAGATTTATGCGTTCTTGGGTAAAGTAAATTATTTAAAAATTGATTAGCACTGCCTAAAAGGCAAAGTCACAGGCTGTGAGACTATGAATAGGTGTGTTGAATAGATAATGACGTGAAAAATGCGAGAATATTTATGTCTGGATGCAAAAAGCTGTGCAAGGATCCAGCTGCTTGATAAGTTTCTAGATGAATTTGTTATTAATGCCATTCCCTAACCCACTAATGAGAGAAATGAGAAATGTTTTTTAAGATTTAAGACCGCGTAAGTGCTTTGTATCTAAAACTGATGGAAGTAATTGGTAAACTGCTTAATAAGTCCCACTTGGAGGTGAATGGGAACTACAGGGTAGAAAATGTAAGCTGGGCCAGTAATCCTACAAGTCAGCAGAGTCCCCTTTCCTGAAAGAAACAAAGATAGCAGTAATTAATGACCCTGACTCTGTGCCAAAAAAGCTTTCTTCTGACAACTCCAACTTAATTAAAACTTAAGACATTTCAATGGTCTCCGAAAGCCCCTGATGGGGTGAACTCTTGCAGACTCGTGAGAAAATTTTGTAAATTAAAGGAAAAGATGTGTGTTACCACTAGTGCCATGACTCTAATCCCTGGCAGTCAAAGAATCTATTTAGCCCAAGCCTTTTCTTTTAACCGCCTCACACCTGCAGGCTTGCTGGCACTTCCTGTGCACCAGAGAAGGCGGTTTTTTGTGTTTTAGGGAAGATCAGATAATAGGAGCCTGGCCGTTCCTTTTGTTTTTGTGCATTGTTCATTAGCCTGTGAATGTTGCAGGCACACTTGATATGCTTGGTTGCTCTGGAGTAGAGCATCCCCTGAGAGCTGTAGGTGGTGCGACACAGGGTGAAGATGGGTTGGCGGAAAAAGTAAGGTTCTTTTTTTTTTTTTAACGTGGCTCAAATTAAAACTCACAGTTGATAGGGCAGCCTGAATGGCTGTGGCCTGCTGTTCTTAACACAGTGGAGTGACAAGAAATGAGATTCTGTGCTAGACAGTGCAGACTTGAGACCCACGGAAATGCGTTGTTAAACAGCCCTTGCTCCATTTATTGGTGTCATTTTTAATTCACTTGAACCAACAAGCATTCGGATTCCCAGTAGGCGTGGAAAGAAGGCATACTGTGCTGCAAAGAAAATCACGTGGTGATTCATTTATTAATAAATACATCCAAGACCAAAATCTTAGAAATGACACTGGTCGAATAGCAACTGGGGTGAATGGTTGCTTGATTTACATGAGAAAAAAAGATGTGGGGCGGGGGGAGTTTGATTTCTCCTCCCTCCCCTCTGGAAAGTGTTTTGTGCACTATAATAGCAAATGCCATCTCCACCACCCGACAGTGCAGACACACACACACACACACACACACACACACACACACACTCACTCACGCACACTCAGAGTCATGCTTCCTGTGGCCCCAAGCAAAACTGGTGGCTAGGACTGGAGAGGGTCAATTCCTGGATTGTCTCTTCTCTTTTGGACATGTCTTGAGGCTGGTGTGTGTCAAGGGCATAGAATTGCTGCTGTTTAGATCCAGGCTTGGTGTCCTTTCAAGTGTCCATACTGAGGAAAGAGGAATTTGTCTTCGAATTACTCAAGGATCTCCTATGACTTTCAGGTTTCGTTTGCTCAGGTAAATTATGCAGCTTTGTTTTTGCAGGTGATGAGCCATAACTTACATGAGCTGTGCTGAGCTGCTTTTTCTGGGAATGGAAATGATCAGAAACTTAACCTTTTGCAAAAATTTCGAGAATGACGCTTTAGAACACAACATCCCTCCTCTCGATTAAAAAAAAAAAAGACACGAAAATTTCTGTCCATGAGCGTTAAGCAAATATAATATATGAGTCCTGTCTTTTGGTGTTTGGAAAGGCTCACCAGCTAGTTATTCTTTTTGTACTAACCACTTTCAGATGGGAAAAGCAAGGGAGGTGGGGGAGGGGAGGTAGACATCAACATGTTTGATCCTGTGTATAAAGTTTTTTCTGTTTGAATTTCAGAATGCTAACCCTTATCCAACTAATCTAAGACCAAATAAATACCACCTGTGCCCATTTATGTATTTTTAAAAGAAGTACATAAAAATACTTTAATGAATTACCAAAAGTCATATAGTTTATACTGAATCACAGTTATTAATATTTTTTCTTTTTGTTGCTATTCTTATTTTGGGAGTTTGCTTGTTTGTATGGAATCGAACCACCCCAATTAAAAAGGGGGGAAGTTTTTTTAAAAAATAAACTACTGTAACAGAATATGTTTGGGAGTTGTAAAAGTTTTTCCATTGAAAAAATCAGAATTTAAGAGGATCCTGTTACACGCTGTGGGCAGAAATCAGAGTCAGCAGAGCTTGCGAAAACAGATTTTTTTTTTAGCAAAAATTTGTTGCGGGTCACTGTGAATGGTAAAAAAGAAAAAGCTTCACATCACAGTGTCTGTTTTGCATTAGATTAAACTTCAAATT
>PVKZ01001469.1:225000-300000 GCA_004027375.1 Macroglossus sobrinus | reverse complement strand
GTTATTCACCAAGGGCATGTGTATGGTTAAAGAAAAAAGCAAAAGAGAGTAAACCCATCGTCAGCCTTTAGTAGATTTTGCTCGTGACTATAAAAATGACAGGTAACCTCTCGAACTTGTCTGTACCGAATGTCCAACCTTTTCTTGCTTTTTGTTTTTTGTTTTTTTTTAAATGTCTGGGAATGTCATTAGAGAGTGTTTAAAGATGAAGATCTCTATCAAAGTGTGAAGCGTCTGTGTGACCTGTCCAATTAACTTTCTCGGTAGCCTTGGACTTGGATCACGGGTCAGTCTCCGCTCCTACTCAGTGGTTGTAGAAAACTAAGAAAGGAGGTTAACTCATTCGATAAACCACATAATAACAGTGAGGAAAAATTCTCATAATAAGGATGGTGCTTAAATAACATATGCCATATCTTTTATAAGTCCCTTGGCTTAGCAGTTTTTAGTCACTGGAATGGAAATTTTGTGTGTGTTTGTTTCTAACTGCTTTGTAACAGTTGTCTTAACTAGCCTTCTTGAGCTCTATTTTGGCTAAATGCCAAACAATTGTGAAGGCTTGTGGGACTAAACCTTGTAAAGGCACTATAGTGATTTTCAAAAAGATGAGAAAAGATATTATGAGTTTAAAAAAATACTTTTTTTGATACAGTTAAAGGTAGACAGCACACTAGAGGAAATAGCATAACTCTAGTAAGCAGCCAAGGCATTCAGTAGGAAGCGTTGGGTCAGTCCTATTATCTTCCTTTCCTATTTGAGGTGGGAGACATTCTTATTAGCTTTCTTAAGTACTGGATTTGGTTTTGCAATAATAAAATGTATTTCTCAAGTGTGCCAGGGCTCTTGCAGGTCCTTGGCTAGCTATTTCCAGGTGGTTTTAGCAGCTGGGCAGTTGTGCAGAAGGTAGATAGTGGGTATATCGGCTCTGTGCCCAGGCCAGTCATCGACATTGTATGTGCATATTTGCTGATTTGGTGAGTTGTGTGGTTGAGGTTAATCACTACGTCATGACTTCTCTTTTTTCTGAGATATGTTGTCGAATTGTGATTTTTTTTTTCCTTTTTATGTAGAGTCATAAACAACTGAGCCTCATTCAGTGGTCTGGTTTTGTTTTCTTCTGTTTGTTTTTTAGGGGAGGTTGCTTTCACCTCCGACTTTATTGCAAGAGTGATGCCTGTAAAGGGGACCTGTACCTTATTAGTTATTTATCTTTCTCTTGCTGATGAATGAAATGTAATAGTCAATACAAATTATGTGTTTACCAGACTTTAAGCATGTAGATTAAGTCCCCTTTGGACCTAAGAGTCATTAAGTTTTCTTTGAGATCATTTTCTTCTGTGGGTTATAAGATGGTATCTTCAAAATGAAAATAGGACCAGACAACTTGTTGGAGAAATTGATATTAAGGATGAGTAAAGAAAAAAAACCCCACAAACTGGATAGTAAGGATTTTGCTTTGCACTTGATTGCGTTAGCATTGTGTATACATAATTTGAGTGAAAGATTTTTTGACCTATTAATTTTTTATCGCTTTTCGAGATTTGCCTTCAACATAAGAGTTTCCTTTGGCATCAACTCTAAGCTTACTTCCAGCAGTATTTAAATGTGTGACTATAAAATATTTCTACTGGCATTTCCTTACTAGTTAGCAGCTGTTACAACAGCCTCCAAACATCTATTAAGTAAAGAGAGATTTGTTTGGTAACATATATTATTAGGAAAGTGATCACAAGGCCAGGAGTAAAAGTTTTAGGTGGATCCAAGTACCTGGGTTCCTAATTGGAAAATTGTATAAACAGGCAGATTTTCAATAAGCTCGTCAGCCTTCAGTTGAATTCCATAAAGTATATTGAGTGTAGCTTAACATGTTTAATTTCCAGACATCACCAGTAGTAATCAGATAGGGATTTCGGAAAACAATTTATTCCATTTCAATGGAATTTCTATTTTATTAGCTGCAATTTCAAATATGTAAATGGTAGCCAAAGCTGGATATGATGCTTCAGTTAAGAATTTTTTTTCCCATTGTTTCTTCTAGCATCTTCTTGCCAAATCTTCTGGAGCACTTGTAATTTCCTCTGTACAGAGCCCAACAGGCTCATCGGCAGCAGAAGGTAAAAATAATAGACATGAGGAATTTCTGGAGATTTATGAGGTTTAGTTTTTTTTTTTTTTTTTTGAAATGTACACTGTCTGGCTATGCTAGGACACGGCCACATGTGGACTCTATGAATTGAAAATGTTATAAATGGAGCATCACTTACCCCTTGTTAAGAATAAGGTTTAGGAACAGAAGATGTTTTCCGTGAGAGTATTTAAAGATTACTGGCTTCTGAACGATAGCAGTGTGAGTGGAGATGAAAGACATAATGAATACTTTAAACCTTAAAATTTTAATCTTGGAATTTGATATGGATTCATTTCCCCTTGGTTTAAATATATTAAATTTTTATCTTTCTGTATCTTCTTAAACTTTGCTGCTTTCCATGTGTAATATTAGGGGAAAAAACGAGTATCTGTACAAAAGATCCCAACGATATCAGACGACTTCTGACGAAGGCTGTTGACATTGCTGACATTTGGCATGCTGTACTGCCAAGAAGGAAATTAAAAAGTACAAGCCATTATCCTAAAGACCATCTGTTTGTGAAAGTAGTTAATTTTACATCACTTTGTTGAGCATAGAAACGACCCGTGGTGAAGGACAGAGTATGCCTCTCTTGAGCATGATAGTCTCATCGCTTGTTGAAACGATCTTCCTTTAACTCTTCCAGGGACTCATTCTGTTGATATTAATTAGTCACCTTTAATGCTGCAACCATCTTAAGCACCAGAGTGCCTTTCTGCAGTGCCAGACGTTTCTCTCCACCTTTTCTTTTACGTATCTGTTGCTAGAAAGCCTCTCCCGGCATTAGAGAAGAGCACAGAGGGCTTCTGATTCCTGCCTTTGTTTACCAGTGGGGTTGACTAATGGAAGGCCTTCTAATCACGGATGCAGTTTTGTCATGGCCTCACAAAATGGCATCATTTCCAGGGACTCACACACATGATAGCCTGGATCTCATGGAGATAATTATTACTAAGAACATCGCTTTAACCTGAATCACCTTCCACAGGGTGCTGGGAAAGGGAGAAGGGTAGTCTCTCATCAAAGACATGTTTTAATAAAAGCCTGCCTGACCTTGGAGGTGAACAAATGACATTGGAAGTGTAGTTGCATGATGCATTTAAAATCAAAAGAACTTCGCTTGGTCGTTGCATGATTTTGTTTCTCCTTAATGATGGTGCTTCCAACCATAGCTTAATGACTAAAACAAAAAGGCCAACCATTTGAATATAAGCTTTAGAAAAATAACAGGTCCTAGTGTTTTGTTTTTTTGTTTTAAATATTGATTTTTTTATACCTCTCTCCATTCAGTGAAGACGGTGAGGCTAGTAGTCTGACTGAAAAAGTTAATGTTTTATTTTGCTGCATTCCTGAGTAATGTATATAAAATATGTGTGCATCTTAAAAGCATTATAGTGTTTTTGAGAATAACAGTAAGGGTAACATACTTCAAATTGGAGTGTAAAATAGCCAGCAGTGGAAAACACTTAAATTATTAATGAAACTAAGGTATTGCCTTGAAATCAAGATGGACTTTTGTTTAGTTTTGTGATATTTTAAAACAAAGTAAATGATTTTTTTCTCTAACCTGATTCTCACGAGCCTTCAAACTTTCAACATGGTAAATACAAATAAATATGTTAAAAATCTTAAACAAATTAAGCAATTTGAATTTTTTCCATTTTTGTAAGCTTTATGTGTGTTTCTCAATTGTAGTTATTTTGCAGGCAGGATTACTGCCTAGCAATTTCCTCTTGTCTGTGAAAATAATGTATAGAAGGTGAACTAATACAATGGTGTAATGCAGCTTTTTAAAATAATCAGTCTCCTATGCATAGAATATTTGTGTTATTGTCTGTTCAGGAGTTTCTTTTCCTAGAACCATTCTCTAGCTACCAAATTTCTTTTTTTGACAAATGAGATTGGATTACCAAGTCACAGCTGTGTATGCCACTTGATGTATTGCTGTAGGATTGATAATTCATAAAGCCCAGTACTAGTTGTGGGGTTAAAATTTTCTTAGACATGAGAAAATAAGGCTGCCTGCTAGATATTTCTTTCCATTTCAGTTATCTAAGTTTTACCGGGTTTAGACTAGTTATTGACTCAGTAAATGTAAAAATAAATGTTGATCTGCTGTCAGCGTTAATGTAGCTGTCATACCAACACTGGTCTCTAACATATGTAAGAGCAAGTATTTTTTACCTTGATACAGAAAGGCAGTCATGTGTGAGATTTAATATACGTCCTAATCTGTCTTGTCACTGCTCTAGCCATGGGTGATGTGCTAATGTGTGGGCCGCCATTTTCTTTTTCTCGTCACACAATGGAATGGATCCTCATGAATGACAGTCCAGCGCCACTCTGTAATTATTTGGAGGACAGTAAGAAACACTGCAGGGTTACCTTTAGAACTTAGACACCTCGACTTATTTATACGTCTAAGCAGCATATAATTAACAAGAAAAAGCATCCTTTGAAGGTCCGTTCTTAAGCATACTGTGAATTTTTCTTACAAAAATAAAAAAAGTTCTTAAAACATTTTCATTATGTTTGAATGCAAAAAAAATACAGAATTGGCTTGAGTTCCTGTTTTCGCTGAGATTATTGGCATCTTAACGGAACATGTCAATACATTTTCTAACTAGGTTATCTTATATTCTTTTCCTTCATCCATGTTGGTATTGTTAAAATGCCAAAGTTTGACTAAATTATGAAATATGTAAAATACAGTTAATAGCAATTAAATGTCTTCATTGCTAATAAATACAAATATTTAAATTGAGTACTACATTTTATTCTAGGAAGTAGTTTATGAAATTTTAATACCTGAAAAAGAGTCCAGAAACAAACATAATTTTTTATTATCAGGACCAAAAATATAATTTTGTTTACATAAATTTATAATGTAAAACTCCAGAGTAATTTTCTATAATGAAGAAAATTGTAATATTTATGAGATTATACCATAACGAGTTAAATGAATTTTATTTATAGGTTCAGCAACATAGGTGAAAATCTGTCTGCTAATGAAAATGGTTTTCTGGTAGTTTAGATATTTTGGACACGTTCTTTAAATGCTGTCCACAGAAGCTAAGGTAGCAACGTGTATTGTCACTTTATAATAGAAATTAAAAGCGGTAGTAAAATTTTGGCTGTGGACATTTGCTAGCAAATATTACCTTATAAATAATCCCATTGGGGGAGAAAAAAAATCCTATATTTTTAGAATAAATGTTATAAATTTGCCTTTCTACTTAAGTTTCCTACAAGTGGCTCTTCTTTTCTGAGAGTAGTGATATAAAGTCTAAATTGTTACCTTATGTTTTCACTGGGTACATTTGTGACCACTGACAGTTATAATTTACAAAAATTACAATGATTATAGACATTAACATACTTGACTGCGGCTATTATTTTTATTCAAAAATTCAAAGACTTTCAGTCCATACTGGACTTTAAGATCTTGTCTATAGATACCAAGTGAGGTGGATTGAAGCAATTGTTCAGAATTTTTAGACTAAGGTGGCACATTTTTCTCAATGATGTGGATAACTGGGATGCAGAGTTATTTAGCCTGAACATCCTCTAGTTTCTTTGTGTTAGTCTTTTGCTACTAAACTGGTGTCTGCTGCCAGTAAATCAATTCAAATTTCGACTTTGAATTTGAATTGGTTCACTGAGAAGAATAACAAATGCAAATATTTGTTTGCCCTGAATTTTTTCAATTCATTTAACTCTCTATCAACACTCTGTGACAAGTACTATTATTATTATTATTACTATTTTATAGACAAGGAAACTGAGGTTTAGAGCAGCCAAGTCTACAGACAAATTTACACCACTGTCCCGCTGTATAGCTGGGGTGTGAGAAGCAATCTGAGTCCAGAATCCATGCTTTTCATTGCTCTCTAAAAAACAATCTCTTGTCTATGGCTATGCCACCCTGAACACACCTGATCCTGTCCGAACTCGGAAGCTAAGCAGGGTCGGGCCTGGTTAGTACTTGGATGGGAGACCAGCTAGGAAGACCAGGTGCTGTAGGCATAAGAAATAAAAAAATAAGGGATTGTAAACTGACAAGGTCCTTGCAACCTGTGAGGTCAACCGAGGGTTGCCTCACCTAAAAAAATAAAAAATAAAAAAATAAAAAAAATTATTAGGGAAAGAATAGACATTTGAGACAGAACTTAAAAAAAGAGAGTGTTTCCATGATAATCCCCTTCTATTTGCAATCCATGGCAAAATTCTGTTATTCGCATCTTCCTTTTCCTCTGCTAGCTAGCATTCTCATTCAGAAAAACTACTAACCACATACAGGATAGTTTTCTATGGATATCTGATGTGAAGTCAGACATTATAACTATGAATTTTACTTTCTGAGCATTTTGGATAAAGAGATAATGTGAGCTTATAGCATGTAATTCAATGGAATTTTTTTGGAGGATATCAGCTTTGATAAGACAAACAACTCTGGGTGGTGTGACATAGTAAGTGGCAAACACATCAAACGTGTCGAATTTTGAAAGTGATGGCATTTTAATAGAGATGTCTTTTAGAATCTGTCATGTGTGTGAAGTTTTGTTTTAATTGCTTCTGATAACTAAACCCTAAAAAAATAAGAACTATGCAAAGTGATATTCTGTCATTCCCCAGCTAAGTTTTTATACAACGTGTAATAATCATACCATTGTTTGCAAAAAGTCAAAAAGAACAAGAGCATCTGAATTATTGAGTTCCCATAGGTGACATTTTGAGCAGGGATCACTTATTGCAGTGTGAAAACCAGAAGCCCTGCGGCTAGAGTATGTCATTGGTCAGTCACCATGCTTTTGAGGGTGGGGGGTTCAGGACCATTTGTTTATCATGATGAAGAAAAACTCAAAGCATGAGATTTATTGATAGCAACTGGTCATAGCATGATTGCTGTCATTTTCTGGGAAGATCAAATGACCAACATATTTAGTTGTTATAGGTGGGTAGTCAAAATTCATTAATTCAGGGTTATATGATCTTATTTCTTATAAATAGCATAATCACTACGTGTGTGTGTGTGTGTGTGTGTGTGTGTGTGTGTACACACTGCATATCCCCTATTTAACTGTTTTGTATTGTTTTTGACTCAGCAAAAATTTCATGACCTCTTATAGACATATTGAGTGAGGCTCCAACAATAACCAAAACAATGTCTGTACTCAAGAAGTTCACAGTTTAAGAGGAAACTGTGATGAACAAGGATCAAGCATGATGAGTAAAACCAGGGCGCTGAGAACTTAGACAAGGTGGCTAATATATAACTTTGAAACAAAATGAAAGACATACAGGATAAGAGAGCCTTGAAATAATGGGCAAGATTTCAACAAGAGGAAAAGATGGTGGCCAGGTGATGATACTTCAGATGAGTTAGTCCATGGTGAGTGAAGGCTCCGAGTCTGAAAACTACAGGATGTGGTGGAGAGGTTGGTCACAGTAGCACAGGTTGGCGAAGACGCAGGGTAAAAGATTAGGAAGCAAGGCCGGAAAACAGGACTGAAAGCATACGTCAGGCTTAGAGAAAGAGAATTAATGATAACAAACAGAGTACTTATGATGACGGACTTTACTACATGATCTATATGCCAATAACTATTTTAAGTATTTTACACATACAAACGCAGTTATTTTTCCCAGGAATGGTAGGCAAGTGGTACCATGACGTTCCTTCTTTTACGAGTGAGGACATTGTGGGTACCTTCACAGTAAATCAGTTGCCCCAGTTAACACCTGTTATAATTCCCAGAAATCATGGCAATCTGAGCACTCTGAAATCTCATTAAAGGAAGATGTTAGGTTGAATAATAACAGGGTCGTCTCATGTTAGGAAGCCTTATTTTTCCTTGCTTCTGTCCTCGAATGAACCACGTGGTCATACATACTCTTATCATATCGTTCATTCGTTCTTGTCTATATTTCCTGAAGCACCAATGCTTCTTAATAGTCTTTACAGCCTTTTTGTAGGCTAGCGGTCATTCCTGCTTTCCTCAATCTGCAGCCTGCACTGATAAATATTTCTAATCACTGATCTTTTCTAGTCGTTGCTGTGTCATACAGTTTAGCACTCAATTACATATTGGATTTTGTTCTTGATTATGCTTTTATCTGGCTTAGTCTTGCTTCTTGGCTCTCAGTCTAGATTCCAATATCTTGGAATGTACCTCCTGCTTCTATATATCTTCCATGGTCCAGTTTATAGCAGGGACTCTGGTGGATTAATGCTAAGGGTGTCTGGGGTAGTTCTAATCAGGTAGATTTTAGACAACTGAAATGCCATTTTTGGGTATTCGGACACACATGACAGCTGACTATTTGAAAACTGAATTTCTCCCTAATTAGTGCTGCCCAAAGCCACTTATTCGGAGATCTATATAATATCAAATTAAATGATCTCATTTTGTAATCAGGAGCCAAGGTTTTGCTTCTGGGGTTTGGACCATACTCAGTAAACTGTTTAACCTGATAATTATTGCTGTGTTGCTTATTTTTTGATAAAACTGATCAGATTGATTAATTTAGCATACTGTCAACATGGCCTTGAGGATTAAATCAAACACTCTAATAAAATAATGTATGAAAACACTTATTTCATACCAGTGTGTTATTTTGTATTCCGGAACATTTAAGATCAGAGTATTTACTTCTCATGATGTGGATGGACAAAGAAATCAGCTGACTCAATATTAACTGACTTCTGTTATTGCATAGCTGTTGAGCTCATATTAGACTAAACTGACACACAATTGTAAAAGTCCTCAAAAGAGCAATCAGATGTTTTGGCCAAAATCCACTCTAGGATAAGTAGGAATTAATATCAAAAGAGAACACCAACAGACTGTTTTGACTATCTACAAGATGGTAAGTTCCGTCCAAGTTCCGTCTTTTGATTGTGACATAATAGAGCAATTTGAACGAAACGTTTGTATCGAGTGTCCTAATGGGGAATCATAGAGCAAAATTACCCGGGGTAATGAGTGAGCTTTAGACTATATCTGTGCTGTGCAAAAACAATATTTTGTCAGGAAATACATGTATCTTATGGTAGGCGATTGTGTTTAGCTGCCTACATTAGTAAAGATAACTAAATGACTGCAAAATCTTATTTTCACTTTGTGCTGTGAAGATAGTACACTTAGCATTTAACCAGTTAAAACTGATTTATACAGTCAAAGGAAGCATTTCAGGACCAACATAGATCCATGGGTCAGAATTAGAATCATCAGTTTACTCATCTTTGTTAATCGAGTTAGTTAGATAATTACCAAATCTATTTCAATTTATGGATTTGAGATCTGAGTTATCTTGATTTGTTTGTGTAGGATTTTAAAAGTTTAATTTCTGTGCTATTAATGGAATTGAAAATAGTGTTAAATTATTTTAGAAATAATAGACTGTTCCATTAGTGTCTTTGTAGCCTGCCATATAAATATGTAAATATATGTACATAGGCATTTCAAAAAATAATTTTTCAAATTCTAATGCACAACTTCATTCTCTAAGACATTACAGTTTACTATGTAAACAAGCATTTGGATTTCACTTAAAATGTATAATATTTGCTTGACTTTGTTTTAGATTTGATTTCATAAGACATGCCAGCCACTTCTCAAAGATTCTCTTCTTTACTATATAATTTATGTCAAAATATCTGAGTTGTTCAATTGATGCTTATCTATATTTGCATATTGAAAAGCCTGGAGAAGTTGTTCTATATGTCTGGATGTATTTTCATATGTTTTTTATATATAATGAAGTGGTCAAGGAAGTAAATTTTACAATAAAAGTTGTCTAAGACTTTTTATAATAGTAATAATTTATTGATTGCCTCTCTGTCAGGCACTGTGATACACTGTAAATGTATTAACTCAATTTCATCACAGGCAAATTGAGAGGAAAATTATTCCTATCTCTGATTTTTATCCTGGGAAACAGGGGCTAAGATATTAAAAATCAGTGTCACACAGCTGAGAATTGATGGAACAAGGGTTTTTTATCCAAACTGACTCCTGCATTCTTAATTGTTGTGAAGCATAGCAGTTACGAGTTGTAATTTAAAACGATATTATTGAAAGGTTAACAAATGAAAATATTCAAATATTTTTAAAAGGAAAGTCTTCACTGGAAACATAGCATTTTTTCTAATATTCCACATAAGAGAATATTAGCTTGAGATAAAACTTTGATACTAAGGCTTAAAACTAAAACATTGACAATATTTAATTCTCTCCTAATGAGTCAAGTTTGGTCTTCTGTACAAGGAATACATCTCTGCCTCCAAGTTTTGGGAGTTTGTTGAACGAATATTGAATCATTAGCTGTCTTTCTCTTGGCCAGTTGGTATTTTTTTGGTAACCTAGAGGACAGCTCCATTTTATATTCAGCAGTGTCATTCCCAGGTTGGATAGTTCAGCTGCAGAAGCTAGCTACCTTTTAAGTTCCCAGAGGCGAAGTTTGCATTCCCATCCAGCCTCGTGTGAGCACCAGAGGATAGATTACTGGGTCAGCCTTGGTTGAATAACAGCCACTCAACCAGAGAAGAATTTTTAAAGGGGCCAAGAGGCCTACGCTATGCTTTTTCTTCTTTTTTCAGTTGACTCTTTCATACTAGAATTCTTAAAGCAAAAATTTTCATACGGCCTTTTTTTTTTTTTTCTTAGTATTTTATTCCAGTTTGCTAAAACAAAGACAAGTCAGAAACAGATTGAAAATATGTTTGGTTAAACATAACATGAAAGATTCCCCACCTCCTTTTTCTGCAAAAATAAGTCTTTTTCTTATTATTCATTGGGATACTTTTTGATCAGCCAGGCATTTTGTCTGAATTTCAGGAGTTGTAGGAATCTTACTTTATAAATTCTCCCTTCAATTTTTGTGCAGATCAGCAGACTGCAGGATCCAGGCACTTTGGGTGTCTTTTGCTCAGCCACGGTTTATGCAGTGGCCTCAAACATGAGCTTTTTCAAAGATAAGCATTAGTTCGCTGTGTTTAAAAGTAAATTTAGGGGGAAAATTTCTTGTCATTCTTATATTTTAAAGTAGAAGTTTTGGGTTCTAATTTAGAAAACTGCTTAGCTAAATGGAAACATTTATATAAGGTTTAACATATTGATAAGTTGTTTGAATACCATTTTTTAAGTCTGCAGATAATTTTACTGTATTTCAGTGTTGGGAAATTTCATTCTTTGTATAGAATATTGAACTTATTTAAAGAAGACAGGGTGGCAGAATAAGGAGATAAATTTCTCCACTATGTGAGTACATAGAAAACAGAAATTTAATCTCCGTCTTAACTATTAATAGGGAAATCAGCTAACATCTCCGAGATTCTGTTTCCTCACCTGTAAAACAAAGGTTGTGGTGTGAATTATCTCTAACCTCTAAAATTCTATGATTAGCAATATTTTACTTGGATATTACAATATGCAAGATTCAGTACGTATTCAAATTGCACATTATATTATGAAAAATGTATCCTTTTACATGAAAAACTTGATACTACTTAGTATATAGCATATCATGCACTTAATATATAGCACATCATGCATAAATATGCACCATGATTTTAATGTCTACCTTTTAACTCTATAAGCATTGAAACCTTCAGTCCAAAGATGTAATTTTCAAATTTGAATTGTAATTTTTTCAAGAGATTTTTGGACTTGGTTATGGAAGTGGCCACCTTTTATATTCATTCATCTTGAAAGAAGCTTTTAGAATCAGCTACAGATACTACTTCTAACACTGAATGCTGTACATCCAGTGCTGTGGTCCAGCCCCAGCCATTGCAGTGTTTCTATAGTGTGGCAGCCACAAGAAATCCTGAGATAAATAAAATGTCAATTCATGGCATGCAAGTGTGTCACTAGGGTGGGGAGTGGAGCGGGTATGGGTAAGAAGAAAGCAAGGAATGGATTAATGCCAACAGACTTTACAGTTTTGCAGTAATTAGTGAGCTGTGCAGGTGTCTATTAAAACTAACTGACAATACATCTTGGGTCTCTCTTTTGAATGCTGCTTTGATTTTGCAAATTCCGTACCTTGAGGGGCAAAAGAAAATGACTCCAGGATGAATTACCACAATGACTTTTCCCCAATAAGAAATTTAACAGAGTATTCTCTTTATTTGAATTTATTATTTGTGTTGTTATTAATAAAACTACTAATAAAAATTATGGTTTAATCATTCTGAAAGACCACTGGAAAGAGGATATGCTTCTTGGTGACAAGGAGAAATCCTTTAGGAAAGAGTTCTCTGGTTGTCAGATGTCGTTTGTCCCCATAGTGCCCATGCAAGTTTCTTCTTCATGACATTTTAGGGGTACCGATGTGGGAACAAGGTGTCCGAAGCCCTATTGTCCACTGGCTCTCGAGCAAAGTGCCTAATTGCAGGTAAACTTAGCCACAGAGTGATGTTCCTCCTGGCTCCTCCATCTGCTCTTCCTTGACACCCCTGCCATTAACTGTCATTTTCCTTTAAATATACGGCACATCTGAAAGGCCAGCTCTACATCACATCATTTCAGATTAGGGGCAGTTCCTTTGAGCTGAGGAGTGTTTAGGTGTCAGAAAGAGGTCCCTGGCCTCTCTGCCAGCACATTGCCGCAGGGCCTTAATTAGCACTGACTCCAGCCATTACTGAACAGAGCACAGAAGAGAAAGCATCATTTTTCTGCTTAGGAAGTTAGCGTCTGACCTAATAAGTTGTCTAGACTCACAGGACACTGAACCCATGGTAACAATGGGTGCTGGTCCTCTGCTTCCGTCTCGTGGGCAGCGTAGAAGGGGAAGGAATTATGGTTCTCATCCAAAGACCATTTTAGAGTTTCTTCTGCCTTTTATTAGGGGTGAAGTAGTGATTGCCTTTGCAAAGAAAGTAGCAGGCATACAGCTTTTCTCAAATATATGAACTTCAAATTATTTTCAGTAATCCAGTGTGTGGTGTACCTGTGTGGGTATCAGTGATTTATCAAATAATTTTTTTGAAAGATTGTTTTCTTACCGCAAGAACAACATTTTAAAATGAAATGAAGTGTTTTGATACTGAAAATCCCTACTTGATTTAAAATTGCAAACGGAGTGAAGTCTTCACTGCAGATGCATATCTTTAAAAAACAGATGCATTTTAAGAAATGTACAGTTTTTTTGTTTGTTTGTTTTTGTTTTTGTTTTTGTTTTTGTTTTGCTTTGGCCTTTTATAATGACAACAAATACCCTTTGGGAGGCATGGCAGATATTGTAGAAATGATTTCACTTTACCCACTTTTTCTAGGATCAGAAGCCCTAAAACACAGTTTAGTATATTTGCCATTTTGGGTGGACTCATTCATTTCTGTGTAAAAAGATGATTAAACAGGGGTTGGCCTGCAGTTTAATTTCAGTCTTCCTTCTTCCTTTTTCATTTTTTTCCCTCCTTTCCTTTCCAGTTCTCTTTCCTTTTTTTCAAAACTACCATCTCAGTGGTAATACTCAGACCATCACTTTTGAAGAATTAACAGCACATTTAACAAATAAAAATAATAAATAGATGGGATACTTCTAAGTCTATAAGACTGTTTTGATTAGAAAAGCTCTTTAAAAGTCACTGTTGAAGTAATTAATGCCCTCCACTTAAAATTGATCCTCCTGAAGAGAGGAAAACTGACCCAGTGCCCAGTGGGGCCCTTTTTTCTGAGTCATAAGCACAACCAGCATTTTAAGTATTTTATGTTCTTATTTTAACAGAGCTCTTTTCTCTATTATAGTGATGTCTCTGTTACTTCTATTAGAAAATAACATTTCAAAGATTTAAGTCTCAGCTATAAATATTTACATGGAACAGAAGTTGGCATAGAAAGACCCAAATTTAAGCACTTTTTTTTTTACTAACATTAATAACTTTTGAGTTGGAAATACTTTTGCAACTGGAAAGTTAGAATGTTGTGCAGCAACAAACGATAAATACGCATTTTTTCAAATTTTCAGCTGGAAAAACAGAGTTTTTTGTGATTGTTGTGTGTTGGCGGTTTTTGTGTCCGATTCTGTCCTCAGAAGAGGTTCTCACATACAGAATCCAAGAAAATGCATCTACGAAAGTTCTCCTTTGTGTGTGGCCCCAGGTTCTTCCTGCTGCATTATCGCCTGCTGTTAAATGACAAAGTTTGGTCCTTAAGACCGACACACGGGCAGCAATGAGGTCAATACAACAAACTCCTCCTTGTACTCCAGATGATAACCAAGCTGGAAAAATTTTTACACAGGAGACCACAATTTTTCCCTCTCGTTTGTCCTAACACTCCCCATTATTTTTTAGAACCAAAATTCTAGTGTAACCTCTGTCTAAACACTATCCACTTAGAATAAAATGTAGAGTTATGGTTCTACTTGAAGATAGTGTTTTATAAATGTAACTAGTAAAAAAGAAAGAAATCCTACCAAACTTCTTTAAATTGTATTAAAATGAAAAGAACTGGAGAAAGCCTCTGGCCTGTCACTCTTCTTTCTTAGTGGATAAATCGAGACTGTCCCCAGTTGAAGCGCATCTCAGTAGATATTTTCACGATCCTGTTTTCTCGAGCTCAGTTGTCAGCCAACTAGGAGATACTCAAGTTCAAGGTGGCCTCCTCATCCACTTGTAGTCATGTGAGCAGTCTCTTCAAGGCTGAGGGGAAATGGAAGACAAGGCGCAACCCAGCGGTTAAGTTCATCCTCCACTGTAATTACACCTGGTAATAGAAAAACAAATAATTAAATGAAAACCAACAAAAGGCTGACTTTGGAAAATGAACTCTTTCTTTCATTGGACAGTGTAGAAAAACAGGAAAGCAGTTGCCACAAAAAGGAACAAGTGTGCCTTTTAGGCTTTCCTGTACCTCACGAGGCAAGTAATTCAAGTATTTAAATAAAGAAGTGCTGGTTACCCGCCCTCCTTCTCTATGTCCCCCGGGGTCGTTAGCCTTTGATTCTTTTTGTTGCTTTTAAAGGTGGTTGTCCAGTTTTTATGGAATACATGCCAAGGACGATTCTAAGAACTGTGGAACTGATAAAACTGAGCTTCATCACAAGTATTGAAACCTTTAGAGAAGGAAGGACTCAAAGGTTTAGGGTATGGATGGACCAGGAGAGGTCCTCGAGGGTTTCCTGTGGGGCTTGAAGCGGGAGGTAAATGTGAGTTTCTAGGGGATCTCTGGGGATAGCTGTGAAATGATGGAAGTTTGATAGCCTAAATTTTAGAGGGAATGTAGGGTAGGCAAACACGTCACCTGACTCTCATAGAAAGCTTGTATCAGGAAATAATGAAAATGATTTTTAAAAATATGGAGATTTTATAGAAATTACATCACTTTAAATTAGGTAAGACCTAGTTCAATATCACATATAAATGATATTTACAGAAATTACGTCATTTTACAATAGAGAAGATTGGATCTGTATCTATCTATATACTCACACACACATATATTAACATGTCATGTGAACTGATCTTTCTTTTCACTAGAGTATGACTTCAAGGAAATTCATTTTCTAGAAAACTCTCTAGTGTAACAATAAAATCCAGGTTTTGATCCTGTATTATAGGCATATTGTCTGGAAGAGCTCAAGACCTACCCGTGAGATTTGCAAACGCATGCCGGGATCTGTCTCATACTCTTAGTTCCCATGATCTCTCCCACTTTCAGCTGGACCCTGAGGGGTGGAGATGAGCAACACTGTGGCCGAACAAAACGTGAGGTCCCTTGGTGGTCCAGCGCTGCCTAGAAGAACTAGAACCTCCTGTAATTGTCTAACCACACCACCCTGGGGAGTTTAAAAACCAGAGCCCGGGGTCAGTCTGAAAACTTAAACTGTCCAATTTTGTGTTCGTAACTTTTCAAAGAAGAGTTATTGCCTACTGATAACGTTTCCAAAAGCAGGGAGAGAAGGGACAGGCAGCTCTAGCATACTGTAAAGTGTCATGAATATAGACTTTTTTACCTGTTTTCTGAATTCTCTTCCTGCCCATCTTATGCCTACCTGCACTGGTTCACTGAATGATTTCTAGTAAAGACTGATATGTCTCAGGTATAGGCAACGTGTAACTGAGTCTTGATAACATTGGGAAAGAAAAATCACATGTCCTCCAACTCAAAGTGGCTGTCTCTAGGACAGGTCCAGAGGCAGCAACCAGAGGCCACTGTGACCACAACCTGTCCACCTTGTAAGCAGCCACCAAGACATCAGCCAGGCCAGTGTTTTTTGTCGTCTGTGCAGTCCATCTGCGTCTTCTGATCGCGGCTTGTTCCAGGAGCAGTCATGGTGGTTTTACACAATTTGCTCAAGTCTGGAAATTGAAAACTTACTCAGTTGGGCCTAATGCATGAATTTGGAAATGACTTTTTCCAGACTCAGTGTTATATTTATTCAAATTATTGATCTCTCTGATAAACAGGCATTTGTAGAAAACTGCTGATAAACTTTAAAGGTGACTTCATTTATATAATCATAAAAGGAGCAGGACATAAACAATCCAGAATTTTGAAATTCAGAATAAACATACAGCTTCTATATAGAGTTTTCAGTGATATTATGGAATATAATGGCAGACGAGCAACTGTCATTGTATATGTCGTAATCTTAGTGTTTGTTTTGTCTGTGAGTAGTATATTTTCTCAAAAGCACAGATGAGTTCTAAGAAAGATCCTGTTTTAAGCAATATTTAGCCAGCCTTTTCGCTTACTTTAATCGCCTCATTCTGCTGAACAAGGTATGGAATTGATAGCTGCTATTGATTGGATGTAGCATTACCTAATCTTCACTAAATGTAGGAAGCTTTTCAGATTTAGAAAGGTGGCAGAAAGTGTCTGGTAATGATGCTGCAGGGAATTCAAGCTCGATACTGTGGTCAGTGTAAAAGTGATGTAACTATAAGAGGTATTTTATTATAAGCCCGTCGATTTTGCTGAATGTCTGACCTGATATATTTGTGGTGTGTGTGTGTGTGTGTGTGTGTGTGTGTGTATGTGTATCTGTGTCTGATTACTTAGCAGATGTTTCCATATTTTAGTCCTTTAAAATGTTATCGGTTTTAATTTCTATTAACAATAACTTTGACACTTTCGTATAATGGGAAGCTAGTATTGAAACTTTCAAAAATTTACAGATAAAAAGAGAATATAGCACCATAGAATAGGAAAAAGATTGCATTAGGAATTCAATATAGAGGAAGGGGACACGAAGCATTACTAAAACAGATATAAACGTGACCTTCACTATGGTTCAGTAATTATCCTGGTCCACAGTGTGGTGTATGTATCATGATTTTCCTTTTTCCTCTTTGTTTTCATTTTTATCTGAGTACTTCACTGGTGAGTAATTGCTAAAGGGAACCCATTATGCAAGGCGAGCGTTCAGTTTGCAAGTGAATTTGCTTGTAGCTATTGCCACATTTGAACCTCACTAATGTATGTAAATTAAAAACTCTGGTATTCAGAATTGCTCCTGTTTGAAATAAAAACAGAATCTGATCATTACAATCTGCAAGCCAGGTATTATCACTGGACTAGTGAGCCGCTGATGATAAATTGTACCGAATAGCTTGTGGATAGAATATTTTATCTTAGTTCTCTATCACACAGTACTGAATAAAATAAGAATGATTCATCAAGCATGAGAGCTGCTGGTTTATGAAATTCATCGCTCACGGCAAGTGTATTTTTTAAAATTTAAAAGACAAAGCAACTCACAAGGGTTATTTACTAATCAGTGAGAATTACTTATAGGTATAAACCTTAGTGGAAAGGAATGAAAAAGACATTCACTGTACAGGAAGCATTATTGCAACAGGAGATATAATTTGACTGCATCCCATCTAAGAGCCTTATTTTGACCACATTTGATTTGGATGCCATGTCGTTTTTTTCTAATCAAAATTGCATAATCCATCGTAACGGAATCATCCATCGGCTAAGACGGTGTCAAACTCAGAGCAGACACGTTTGCATCCTCCACTCCCTTCCCTCCTGTAGCCTAACTCTGAGAAGATATTTTGTTTATCCAAAAGGACATGTAAAGAGGAGAGGCACAATATAAAGTCATCTTTCTTTCATATTTACAATAAGAATGTTTCATTTCTTCTTGTGTATTGATGTCCCAAGGCAATGTTCCAAATGAAAAGATAATAACTTATGAAGAAGTGTCAAAAACTAATTAAGTTTTGTAACTTGTTTTCCCCTCGCACAGGGTATATTTTTCATCACACTGTCCAGTCACATGCTGAGATCCTTGCTAACATTATCACATGCCAGTCACACCAAGTCTCAGTGGTGCCTCTCCTTCTGTCATTATTTTCAGCATCAATTAATTTTCTTCTGACTTCGCCTTTAGAGAATGTAGCAGAGAATTATCAGCACATGCTTTGCAGTCTATTTTGAAGGCATTAGGCCACTGTGTGCATTCAAAAACGGAGTCAGCCAAACATTATATTTTCTCACCTGCGGGGTTGCCTAGTAACCTGAATTAGGAATTTTCACCAGGCCTTCAAGACAAATAAACAGGATTGGGAGGCAGGTTAACCCAGGTGGGAGAGTCAGACCTATTGATGGAGATCAGAATTTCGAAGGAGCCAACAGGAAACAGAAACCTTCATGAACATTCATTGCAGAAACAGGTTCCTTAGCTAAATGCATCCGTCCCGCTAGGCTAAGTGGACACTCAGGAACAGGATCCTCTCTCACACGCTCTCAAGTGTGTGTCAAGCCGGGTTTTGACTCTCCCTTTTATCTCGCTGTCTCTTTTAGGCCCAGAGTGCCCCCATTTCTGTTTCTCTAATGAAGTATTGATTATTTTGTGAAAATATTAAAACACCACCTAGAAACGCTTTATTGGCACGGTGCGAACGTGGGAGCAGGAAGCACCGTCTCACCTTCCTCTATGGACAGCCTAATTCTATAGACCCCTCTGTGCCTCCACCGTTCACCCCAGCTTCTCATGATTGCCGCAAGAAATGAAATCCCTAGTTCGCCATGTTGCTCTAAAAGACAAAAAGAGAAAAGAAAGATTAGTGTACTGTAGGGGTGGGGGCTAAGCTTCCCAACAGCGTTGGTGTCCGTACTTGACATGTTAGATTCCTTCAGACACGGTGTGTGAGTGTTTGTGTGTAAGAGAGTGTGAGTGAGTGAGTGAGTGAGTGTGTGTGTGTGTGTGTATGTGTGTGTGTTTCAGGGAAGGGAGAGGGGGCTTAGGGGCAGCTTCTCCTTAAAGGTACAAAGTGAAGGAGTCGCACAATTAGGATGTTGGCACATCCTGACAGTCCACTGCAAATGATGGTGTCAGGCCACAGAGGGGCTGAGGGTGGCAGGAGTGACATTCGCCCTAGCAAGATGGAAATAAACGCCCTGTTTGATAAGAGAAAACAGACAATTTATGTCCACCCTGAAGAGTTACCAGCTAGTGAGCCATTCCTGTGGGTCAAGTGCTGCATTTGCATTTTGATGGGATGTTATCAAGTAATTAATGCACCAGTCAGGATTTATTACCTCAGGAGCCGACTGAAAGGTTCATTACAAAATCGGTTTCACTTGAAGATAGGCATTTCCTCAGAGTTAGCTTTTGACATGTTGTTCCTCGCTCTCTCTGCCTGTGGCAGCCATGGTGGAAGGCCAGTGAGGTGAAATTCATTGCTTAATAAGGGCATTCACTTTGGGTATTCTTGTGATAATAAATGTATACATCAAGGCCGCACTGCCTTGTCAGTTTAATTGCTTCTTGTGCTCCTTAACAAGCCAATCTTAATCAGTCTGGACCACGTTATGAATAATTTAGGGATCAGCAGACTTCACGCTTAATAAGATGGACTAGATTATAAAACTTAAATGCACTGTTTATAGAAAGCATGCAAAACACTTTAAGTTTTTATTAGCAGCAAGGAAAAAACAAGCGGTGAGTTATTCTAACATTTGCCGTTTGTGAGCAACAGCTGTGTTTCTTAACGCGGTCACCCCCTCCACTTGTGTCGAAGGCCACAGTCCGGCCGCTCTAGCCTTCTAAGCCTCGGTGAGACATAATGGGAAATTTGAGCAGGCTATGAGATTAAAGCCCCAAATCGATGGCCAACCAGCAATTGTCATTTTAGAAAACATTCTTTTATCTTTTTAAATGCAAAGCAGACCTTATTTTAAAACAGTTTCCAATGGCTGAAGTTCCCTTTGTTTGGCTGTGCCGTGGCACACATGAATTCCTGACTTCATTGGCTGCAGAAAATGGACATGGAGCCTTCTAACTTTTCTGGAACAAAATAAAAATAAAGGGATGTCTCTTCTCCCTCACAGTGCATTGTCCTTCAGAACTGACTTTAAAGAATGCATATGCACGACGTAGTTTGTTGTCAAAACCCAACAAGGAGGTTTAGCCTCAAAAGAGAGGGGCAGGAATGTATAATATTAGAAGAATGAACAGATCTCCCTAAGGTTATTAGGATTTCTGCATTTAATAAATACTGTTTGATTTAAAAGGACTGTTGAAACTTATTGTTTTAAAAGAAGTCTTTGTCCTCCATTTTACCTCAACATTTGTGGGCTATAAGTTGTCCGTGGAGAAATGCATCATGCAGTTTATGACATCTCATATAGGCCTAGTGCAAGCATTAGAACCAGGTGCTTCAAGCATTTTGTCTCTGCTCCCGGCCTATTGTTCTCTTCAGCCCGAAACAGAAAGAATTCCATTTGGGCCAGCTTCATGTTTTTTTTTTTTTTTATCACTTTTATTTAAATCAAGACATCCTAACAACCACGCACTTTCCTTTGATGTCGCTATAAGTCACAAAACACAGGAGCGCAGGTGAGCACGCGTGTGCATGTGCTCACGTCGACTGAACCAGGACCCACACGTCTGTATATTTTTTTGGGGAAAAAAAAATATCACCCTTTTAGTAATCTGCTGAGGCGTTAAGACGAGGTGATTGCCGAAATAAATTTAGGAATTAAAAGTATGCATGGCAGTAAATGAAAGGCAACTTCAAACCCATTTCTCCACCTCTGGCTGGACCATCCTGGCCCTTTGTTCTCGTGCAGGTTAATGGAGATTGAGGGGATGGGCAGAGGAAAAGCAGTGTAATTTTCTGCTATTTAAGCTTGGTGAAATGGCACTCTTCAGGAAGCAGGAAAAAGTATGAAAGCGTAATAGGCATTTTAAAAGTAGAAGTCCATATAGCTGCTTCAGGGAGTCTCAAATTTAGGCATGCACGGAATCGCGAATGAGATAATCAGCATTGTGAAATTGAAACCTGTCTGCCGCCTGCTGCTGCGTTTCCCATTCACTGGAGTGATTTGTAACACTCATCTTCTGCAGGCAAGGCAGCCTTCAAGATTATCCAGAACTGTCAATAGTAATTGCCAAAGTATTTTATTACCTACAGAAAATCAAAGGAATTTTATAACCAACAGTTATCAGGTTTCGATACACGGTATAAAGAGAGCGATTTTACTTGGAATACAATCGTGTTTGGCTTGCTTTAATGTTCTTGAGACAATTCCTGTGCAACCAGCTACAACACTCACTGTATTTCAGCTAGAGGCAAGAATACGCATATGCACTTGTAGCATAAAAAAAAAAAAAAGAAAGAAAATCACATAATGCCTACAAGCTTCTACAGGCAAGTGGTTTTTAATTGCCGTACAAACTCTGCCTTAGCTAATTACTTCTGAAAAGAAAGAGGGTTTTGTGAAACTCAAGATGACATTTGAAGTCCTGCCATTAAAGAAATATGGTTTAACTGGGGGCATTCTCTGTATGTTATGGTACCAAACGTGGCCGCGAGTCATAAAATCTGACTCTACAAACTTTGGAATGAAATCGAAGAGTTGCGGAGTGCATCACTGAGGGCTTTTGCAGTATGTTAAATTCAAGATTAGCAGCTTTAGGCCTCAGAATTTTTATACTGCAAGGACAGCCACTTTTCATAGTTATTTGTTTTTTGGGAGTCAATAATGTTTTTCAGAAGAAATACAAGAACAGAACAAGGGTCCCCACTAACTCATCCTACCTTCCTTCACATTGGAATGTAAATACATTTACTAGGTAAGAGAAAATAATGAGAAATTCTTTGTATCTATTGGTACTTATTTAAATTTAAGGTCCTAGACCATGAGGTGAGGCCAAAAAAGACTTCTGTGGCCTTTTAGTGACTCCGAGACTGAAAAGCATGATATTTTCTATGACATACATTTTTCACTAATTCCTGTTAGCACACTTGAGCTGTCTGTCGAACAGCAGTAAGCATTATCTGTGTAACTGTAAAGGCACAAATTTACTCTAAAATATTTATGAGCAAGGGAAATTCCTCTGTCTAGCACTAAAACGAGAATTTAGGCTTTTTTTTGGAAGAATGTGCATCTATGTGTGTGTGTGAGTGTATGTGTGAATGTGTGCGTGTGTGCACATGTGCACAGCCAAATGGATCAGAGAGGGTTAGGTGGTATATTGAGAAGCCTGTTCGATGTTTAAGAAATTGGTATGACAATTTTTTTTAAAGGAAAAGAGCCAAGACTTTAATATTTATTCTTATAAAATGCAGCTGTGCAATTAAGATAGCTATACTTCTTTGAAAATAATTATTTATACTAATTGTTCCTAATTGGGCTCTAAAGAGGCCTTTATTTTGGTAGAGTATGAATGGTGGTCCAGAGGCGACTAAAAATAGTCTGGAATAACAGAGGAGCTAATGTCATCAAAATGTTCAGTGTGTATATCTATTTTCAGGGAGATTAATTCTAAAAATATATTTGAAAAACTCTAATGATTGCACACTCATTTTTCTCCTTTTTCGTATGAGAAATAGTGGATTTAATATATGCTATAATTTCAGAACCTAGAGTCAATATAAAGAGAAAAAATAAATAAGAATCTCATAAACAACCCACTCCCCCCCAAATCACTAGAAATCTCTTGGCCCCATTGTGTTTCATTTTGTTTTCAAAACTCATTTGACAACCTACCAATGAGAAGTTAGTATGTCATTTGTACGAAGAGATGAATAACTCTGTACATTTTATATTCACATTATAACTACACAAAGTTGATTTACACCAGATTTAGAAATACTTCTGTTGTAACATTGGATCATAATTCAGACTGAGAATTTTTGCACTAAGCCCAGGAGTGTCTTAAATGTCTGAAAAAATGCTCATCTCAAAATGAAACAAGGAATCTGAGATAGTTTCTCTTTAATGTCTCCAGAATATTAGAAAATATTCAAATGCCTTATTCATGCCACAATAAAATACTGTTTCACTTAAGGAAGACTGTAGCTGTGTAAAGTCATGATTGACGTCACATCAGGTCATTTGCAAAGTTATGAAACTGATGGCAACAACATGGGTAAAGCCATCGAGGCATTTTTTTTTCACTTTAATGTGTAACTTAAAAACTGAATATCACGATGTATATTTAGTAACTGTGGGATCCCTAATAAGAGAGAAATTTGAATACCTAAAAATCTGTTGAGTATTTTTAAAGACAGGAGTCCTCAACTATTAAGGACTCAAAGATTTAGTGAGTAACATAAATGGCAAGGAAAGGAATGCTTCCATTGAAAACAAATTACCCTCCTTTAGCCAATAGACAAATTCATATCCTAAAGAAAAGAAAAATAAATTAGCATTTTTATCGGCTTTTCAAACATATGTCTTTAAAAAAAAAAAAAAAACCCTGAGTTTTCAGAATTTGCCCAGGTCCTGCCCAAGCCAGCGACATGGATACTTCTCCAAGTGTAGCTTATTAACATGGAAAAGAGAAATTAATCAATCATGTTTGTTGATTTGATTTGGGGTTTACCTTTTAATATTTATTTATTTAACCAGTCCACGGCAAGGTTTAAAGGTCGAATTAGGTGAGGCGAGAGGTCACGGAGAAATTCCACAGCTGCATTTGTGGGGACAGTCTCCCCCTCCTATCACATGAGCCCCAGAAAGTGAACTGTGGCTGTGTTGTTCACTCACTCCAGTCAGATCAAAGCCTGGCTCGATAGCATTAAACTAGCCCTTGTTTGAGAGATTTGTCTTACAAAACCCTGAAAACTGCTCTGAACATGCATACATTGATTTTGTTGCTGGAATCTCCGGAGCTTTGATGAAAAGGCAGTCTTCACACGCAGGTGAAAGGGGTTTACCTCTTCAGTATTAAGAAGGGAAGATTAAGGATTTCTGTTCCACTAAGGCCGTACTAATCAGAGGCATGCAAAGGTGAGAGTAGGCCTCATGCCTGATGCCACCTGATTTTCTGAGGTTGCACAAGAAGTTAAAAATCTCTCGTGTGACCTCCTATGTGGTGCAACTTAACGTTATTCCATTTGGCACAGTTAATCAAATGGCATATGGCACGTGACCATATTCGTTTCCCATATGTTACAAGAGGTAGTTATTGAATTTACGAAGGGCGTTCGCTTCAGTTATAATACTGAAAATGAAAATATTTTAGCGTTGAAGGAAAACACCTCCAAAGGAAATCAGATCTTGAACAACTACCCAATTTAGTATTCACTGGAGATATATAGCCATTCTCTATTTCTGCTATGAACTGCAAGACTGTTTTTTTGACTTCCATTAGGGTAGAGGAAAATGATTTTCATGTTTCTGGCTTTTTCTGTACAGAACAAGAGTTATCATTTGAGTTCAATGGAGAATATCTGGTATTCGTCCTTGGTATGAATGCTTACACTTTTTTTTTTCCTAGTCAAAGATTACATGCAACTTTACTCTTTTTTAAAAAATATAAGAGGATTGCAGATTCCTTAGATAGTTTGTATGCATCATTTCTCAGCAGGGAATTTCAAAATAAAATGAATGGTACAAGAGAACAATTTTATACCCCCTAGCACTAATTCCTGTAATTATTTGTGTCCATCTTAGCCATGATTTGGGTAAAGTGATATGAAACATTTCTGAAATTATGGTGTAAGCAAGCCTTTAGGGGTGAAAGAAAAGGTTTAAATAAACTAACCATGCTGTTCAATTTCATATATTGTGAGATATCTGAAAATGTAACAAATTAATCTAGAATCAAGTCTTATCAACCATGTCTTTGATCTATTGTAAAAGAAAAAAAAAATACAGTAATGCTCCTGAAACAAGCACTCCAGAGGCAGATGGAGCTGGATAAGAGAATTTCAGAAATTAGATAACGCTCATTTTCCATCATTTATAGGAGCCGCTTGGTTTGCCTTTTAGGCATATGTTGTCTGCGCTTTCTCCTGCCTTTGTCAGTATGGGCCATCAACAAGCCGTTTACTTTTCTATCACTGTTCAATTACAACATCCCACTCAAATACCCTGTAGTGTGATCATCCAAAAAGACAAGATTCCTAGCTCCAAACCAGTTAATGTGTCATGCCATTAAGACGAAAACTAGCGAATCCAGGGGAAAAAAATGAGATGACCTTGTGAAATTCCTGAGACCTGACCAGCGAACTGTTCATGAGACCTCACTGATATTCCTTCTGAAGTAGTCACATTCCCCAAAACCTGCTGTGAGAATGGCATATCATGTCATTGGGTTATAGATAAAATAGGGTTAAGGACAGAAAAAAAAAAATCTTAGCAAACAATATTTTAGGAGATGTAAAGTTGGCTGAGGTGATGATAATTTATTTTATAGGGCAGAGCAGATATTTTCGTTCTGCACTTTCTTTATAATATGATAATTTTGGCAGTTGGTAGCTTTCAAGAGTTTGAAAGAACTCGACTTTTTATTATTTTTGTTACATGGGCTTCTATGGTTTGAATTTTAAAGTATTTAAAATCTTAAAATATGATCATTTCTAAATACCCTCAGAGTTCTTAAGGCAAGTTTACATACTGGGGTAAAAAACAAAACTTTTGTTTCCCTTCTCTCAAGCCAATCCATAAAGCAGCCTTTTTTTTTTTTTTCTTTTACCTCTTTAATGTAATAAGGAAGTGTTAAATCAAAGTGAATCCCCTATTTGGACACCTTGGGACTGAATGGTGCTTAAGCCAATTTTTCCTACTCCTGGGTGTTTAGTCAGGGAACTGCACCTCTCTCTGCAGATCGGAGAGGACGTTGACAGGTGTCCTGTGCCACCTGCTATCCCTTAATTAGTATCGTCATCTGACTTCCAGTTGGGATCATGACATCATATACTTTTTTGTAAGCGTAATCACCACAATATATTACAAATTGTGTTACACCAATATCTTGTGATTAAACTGTTGAGGAGACATTTTTTGGTATCAGTTTGAGCTTTCAGATCTCTGATGCTTCACTTCCCTCCATTCCAAACGTTTCTGACAAGTTCAGAGCAGATCTAAAGATATAACTGGTATAGCATAACCACTGTAGATTTGGTACGCAGAGAAAAAAAACTAAAGGCTAATAATCTTTGAAATTACCAAAACCATCTGTTGTAGTGAGTATTACGAGAGAACAAAGATTCACTGTAAGTGTCGAGGTCATTAAAAATAGGTTCTGTACAAATGGAATTGGATTGACTGTTCTGCCTCTCTTGCCAGAAATTCTATGTCAGTAAATGAATTGGGGGTCTCTAGTTTCTTTCTGGTTCAGATAGCTCTGTCCAGTGAAGAATATAAGAGAGGGGACGATGGACCAGAGGGTTTGTCGTTTTGTCTAGGGGCACTGTCATCTGTAAACCAAAAGAACACTTATCATTTTGAATTCCTGGAAAAGGGTCACACTGCCACCCACATGACAGTCAAGGATGTGGGAGCCTCAGCTCTGCTAAAGACACAGTTTCCTGGGGGAGTCATTCGGTTTTGTTTTTCTGATATAATATTAGAAATTATAGTAAAGGGTTTATAGTCAATGCCCTTTTCTGTGTCTAGAATTCCCCATCAGGGGCAATAAAGATACAAAGATAGATGGACAGTTATGGTTTTAAAATACATAGGTAAATTTTCTGATCTATGCATTTTTAATTTATGCATCCATTTCCTGTTATGGTTTAGTTTTCTATATTAGTTTTATTTTAAAAAACCCCAATAAAAATAAATTGCAAAGTGTAATAACTGGCAAATTATCAAAATAATACAGCATAATCTAGTGTGATTTCCTTGCAATACTGTTAAATAAATATGGCCTTAAACACAAATATGCAAGATTTCTAGTGGGAAATACAATTATTGTATTTAACAAATTCTATAAATTGTGTTTTTAGCTGCCATTGATTGTAACATAACCAGTCCATGTACGTTAGATATCTTATCTTATTAGTCAGGAGAAGCTAGTAAAGCTTTTACTAGTCAATTGTTTAAAGCTTTTGTTTACACAATTCCATAACACCAAATGTGCCATACTAAACCGCTTGCTTTGAAAAAACAGCCCCATAAAAATGCTGCTTTTTTAATAATCATCCCAGTAATCTAAACAGTCTTCCTTCCGTAATACAAAAAGGAAAAAAAAAAAGAGCAAAAGGAAGTGTAAGGTTGACTTACCTTTTCCTATATCTTTTAATTCTGTTTAAATGTCTATCCTTTCTTTGTGTGGTTTCACGCATTCCTACATCTTGCCGAGCTGCACAAGGCGAAGATCTAGTAAGCGAGTTAAAGGCTGATGACGCTAACGAATCCCAGCGCAAATGACTGAATCGATAGGAGCCAGCCACTGCTGTTTAAGTGTATCGATAAATGTACCTTTATTTTCTCTTGAATGGATAAGTGTCGCAGTTAAGAGTCCTATGGATCTCTTAATTGAAAGTTAATTTTAAATCAATAAAGTGAGTCATTTAAATATTGATTGGCCCTTTCTACACGAATTGTTAGCTGATTTTTTTTTTTGCAACAACTTTGTTTAAATGCAATCAATAGCCCACAATCAGTATGTTCTATAAAAAATTGACAGATGTTCCTAAAATGCCTGCTAGGCATATTCTTATCTGTTTATATATGCAAGGAAGATATTTCTATCCTTTTCACACATACCTAAATAGTTACTCTGGGAATGTCACACATGCATACATACACATACACAGATACATACACAAACACACCTTGTTTTCCTAAAGAACACAATTTTTTTTTCTGTTACATTTAGCCTCTTGGCTACTGGATCCTAATATTTCATATACATCTCCAAAGGTTTGAAATGAAAAGATCGTCTGATATCATAGTTATAGGAACTACATTTCTCAAACACATCTCTGTGATCACAAATTGAAAAGAAAGCAGTGTTACACAGCCATAAAATTTTAAAGACGTTTGGAGATAGAATC
This sequence comes from Macroglossus sobrinus, assembly GCA_004027375.1. Lineage (NCBI taxonomy): Eukaryota > Metazoa > Chordata > Mammalia > Chiroptera > Pteropodidae > Macroglossus > Macroglossus sobrinus. The sequence continues at coordinate 271,672 of PVKZ01001469.1, read as the reverse complement.
TTCGGTATTTTTATGTCATACTACATTAGTGATATTGCTGAAATAAAAATCGTCTTCTAATGAAATAAAATATTCTTGCCAGTGTGAAATGTTTATCAAGCATGAGGCTAGCAAATACTTTTAATTTGTGCAGCTACCCTGAGACGTCATCCCTTTGCATAACAGCATATAGCTAGAGTTTTTTTTTTTTGCCCCCTTTCAAACTGACAAAGAAAGCAGCCAAGTTAAAGGAATACAAATTGTATTACACGAAATTCATCTTGATTAACCTAATAAAGTAAACTAAGGTACTTATAGCTTTCAACATATCAGCAAATATGAATGCTCCATTCATAGCTTCCTATGAGCCATTCAATATTTGCCTGAGAAACAGTCTAAAAATTGTAGGACCATCATCAGAACCCCCTTTCACAAAAGGGCTCATTTTTTAGCAGGACTTCTAATAACAGTCCAATCCTTTTATGAGGCCACTAATTGAAGGTGCAGGGTTTTGAATTTTTCCCTTTTGAAATCTGTGTGTGAAAATAGCATTTATTAACAAATGCTCTTTTGAATTAGGACCGACATGAACAATTTTAAAAAACAAAAAAAAAATAAATAATAGAGTTTTACAGTAGCTTAGAGTTGGGTTCAGTGATAGCAGGTAATATGAAATGACCCAAAATTAACTGATAGTGGTACATCATTTATTGTAGTTCCAAAGGCTCAGTCAAAATTCAGGTCCTGCCATTGGACTTATAATATTGATAAAAGTGATAAAAATGAGAATAATAATGTTTTATCCTCCCCCTCTTTTGAAGATTGAAAAATACCAACCTAAAGTGTAAATATTTGCAGATAGCTATGCTGAGAGCCCAATGCTGTAGAATTTTCAACTTTCTGCTGTTAGTAGAAATTCAGCCATTCTGCAAATCCACTCTCCTTTAATCCTGCATTACTGTCCTCTTCATCTGCCATCTCGGCACCCACCCCATTTCGTTTTGAGTGTTAGGAACTCTCTATGAGAAGTGGTGACTTCAGGGAATGGTGGCATATCATTAGTTCCTATGCATACAAGCTCAGTGTGTGAAGATGCTGTGTCTGGGCCCAGCCTTCCGATGTGACTGATAGCTCTTATTTGTCTGATAGAGCTGGCCGGGGAAATAGAGCTACAGCTGGAACTTCATTAGATCCCCTCATTGATTGAACCCCGCTGAAGTGATGCAGCAGGCTCCTCAGATAACTGCTGGTAATAGAACAAAATGAATTCTTATCACAGAGATTGGAAAGGCCATTAACCCTGGCCCCCAACGCTTCTCAGAGGTCACAGACAGGAAGCCAAGCGGTGACTGGGAAAACTGTTTTCTATCTAACTACAGGTCACGTTAGAAGGGTGTATGTGACTTTTTTACCCTTCGGCTTCTGTACGGATGAAACCATCATACTGGCAGATGTTAATAATCAACTGTAAATAAATATTGGACCCGGAAAAGAAAAATGAGAACGCACAGGAATTTATTTCAATAAATATTTAATAAAAGAACAATTGTTACTGCAATATTTACTGCCAGTTCTGCTGTAGTTTTAAAACTAATACTTTTTCATATAAATTGGAGAGAGAAATACATCGAGGCACTTTAAAAAAGGAATTTAATATGGTTTTATATAAAAATATTTTCTTCCTTTCTGTCCGTCCTTCAGAGATGAAGATGATAATTGCTCATAGCTGCCTGGCTTCCTTCTGCCCAAGAAGCCAGCAGCAGGCCATCTCTGAATGAGCATGACAGTCCACTTGCCTTTCACCTGGTCGAGAGGAGTGTATGTCTAAGGAACAGTCGTATAATTTCCATTTAACACAACCTTTCAGTTGACCAAGAGCCCACAACCTTGGCCCTCATCTCCCAGTTGAGGACTTTCCCACATTTGTCAGGCTCTGCCACTCCTCCTTCAGCCCAAAGGACGCATCCATTTAAAGCCAGAGCAGCACATGACAGTTTTTCTGCCTCTCTGAGCAGTCCTCAGAGCAACCGCTGCTATTTTTACATGTTTAGCCTGAGATGGAAAACTATTACAGATGAGGAAATTTTAGGGCAAGATGCACCTCACAGAAAAAGTGGAGAAGTTTCTTTTTGTCACTAGTGTTATTTGCCTGCATGTGCGTACACAAAGCTGTACGCAAGACTATTTTTAACAGTATGTCGGTGGCTTCTAAACTTACAACTGCAATTTAATTTTGGTGTCTGTGGTTGTGCAACATTTTCTGTTGGAGCCAATCTTTCACTAGGAGTTGGTTTATTTAAATGTAATTGGGTCCTGTGGATGGAAAAAAAACTACCGATTTTATGTCTTTGGAGACCCACCAGACATTTGGTTTGGCCTTCTGTACATAAATAATGACAAGAAGGTGTATACTGTCATTGCCCTGCTGGAAACACCAGAAGTGGTTTGGCAGGAAAGAATCCAAAACAGATTATTTGGATAAACAGAGAGTCAGTTGCTTCTCTGCGTTGAGTTATGTATATGTACACATAGATATGCATAGTTGTATATTGTATTTTGAAATCTTTGTAGAACATAAGCTCAAAGAGGAAAAACAATTAATATTAAAAACTCACATATGTCAGCTACTTTAAAGTAACAGAAAGGCTTAACTTTATGAGTTCATGATGTTTAGCCAGAGTTTGTATTTGAGTCAGATATGAACAAAATCGTATTTAAAGTTGAATCGAACAAACAGCATTGAAGGAATCAACTTCTAAAATAAAAACTAAGTTTTTTTGCATGCTCGCATCTTGTGTTTTGCTATAAAACTTTTCAGTTTATTTGTTGTATGAGTTAATAAATATGCTTCAGAAATCTAGTGAGGTAAATGCTTTCACTTATCTCATTTATTAAGAATGTTTGATTCTGTTTCAGATATTTCCAGGAATGACACAGAGGCCTGGAATTTTAGCTCGTGATACCTGGGGTGAAAGTCATGGGACTTTTAGGCTTGTAATTAGTTGCTTGTGCCCTACGAACCTGAGTGGGAACCCTTAAGTTCAGTTCATATTGCCTAATGAGGAACAGGCATTGTTTTTTGTTGTTGGATTTCAGTCTAAGAATGTTCGAGAAACTTGTTTAAGTAGCATTAGGTGATGCTAAGTCAAATTTAAGAAACAAAGTATTTGCTTCAGAGGAAAAGAATGCTTGTATTTTTCCTTTACAGCTATATTAAGTAAAATAGGCATGAATATTTCATATGTATCTTCAAAGATATGATATTTGAAGCATTATCTCCCTCTTTTAGCTTGAATGAATTAAATAAAAAGAGTTATTCTTTTAGGTTCCATATAAATTGTAGGGAAATGAATGAATTAGTGGTACATAGTGTTTGAACTAATGTGTTTTTATAACATGTTAGTGTAATTTACAACTGTGGGCAAAATGTGTTGTGCTTTTTAAAATTTTTAATGGCATTTAATTTTATTAATTTCTCCAAGAACCAACTAAGCTTTATCTACATATTTGCAAATGGAAAGTGTTATCTTGAGCCTTCAAGGCAAAGGTAATATCTGTGGGGAAAGGATTATACGCCATCGTGATGTCTAAAATTTTAATTTTTGTACTGCCCATGGCTTTTCTCAGTAGAAGCTCTCAAACTATGTTTCCTGATAAGTTTATATGTGTGGTTGTGTGTTTTGTAAGCAAAGTCTTGACTTCTGGATTCATCAGTGGAGGGAGGTGAGAATAGGGAAAGACCCTGCCTTGCTTCTTGGCCATCTCAAGACGATTTGAAATTAATACTCTAGGATTTTAACCTATTCTATTTTTTGATTTCACCAAACTTTTCTAAAATAACTTTTTTCTTCAGTAAAGTCTCATGACAATTTTTTTGTTTGTTTCGTTGAGAATATTTACAAATTTATTAGAGAGAAAAAGATTACAAAAGTTGGTAAGCCAAAAATATCAACATGTTACAGGGTTTCCATACTTCTGGGTATTGTAGAGATAAAGATTATGGTTGAGTCGGGAAACTAAAGAAGATGTCTGGAAATCAACTTTATTTAAAAACCAAGTTGATTTCTTAATCTTTTCCTTTTTATAAGTTTGGTTTTCAAATCAAACATTTTTTCCTCTTTTCATAGGATACGTATTAAATTTTATGAAACTCCCTCACATACAGTCATTTCAATGCCACTTTGACAATATTCTTTGTCTAGAACTCAAATTATCAAAATTATGCCTAATATTAGTCATAATATAGAAACATCAGACATTCTCCTGGTCATATCTATGCTCTAGGTGACATCCATTATTGTCCATTTTATATTTAATAAACTATATTCTACATATGGATTTAGTTAGGTGTTTGGAGAGGTCATTAGTACTTTTAGACTATGGGAATAACATTTCTTGCCAATATGTAAGCATGTGATTCTAAAACATTTGATTATTTCAGTTTTAAAAAATGAATTAATTCCTTTTGGACTTTATATTGTAGAAAATGCAATTAATCTCTTTCGAAGAGGAGTTCTGTTTTTATCTTAATGTTTAGCTAATTTGTCTTTATAGATATGTGGTTGGGCCTAAACCCTTATCCATCTATCTATCTCTCTATCTATCTATCTTCTGCCTATTAATCAATCATCTATCCTCTATCTATCTATATCTATCGTCCATCATCTATCGTTCTATCTTTTTATGTATCTATCTATCCATCCATCTGATTCCACTCATGTAGACGAAGTGACAAAGCCCTGGAGAAATAGGTGGCATGAGTCAGTGATCTCTGAATGCTCAGTGTGCCACAGACCAAACTGAGCTCATTTGGGTTCAATTTCTATTTGAATTAGTAGTTTTTTTAGAACATTTTATTGATAACTTTGTTATTCCTAATATTATTATTCTCTAACATTGTTTTTAAATAATTAAAAAAAAACTAAAAAGATGTGACTTCCAATCAGATGACTTTATTCCTTTTTTTCTGGCAAATTAAGAAGTTGTACATTAGTGCTATAATAGGGAATACAGATTTCTTAGAGGTATGTAACACCCATGGAAGAGCTCATGAAGGTTATGTGTGCACAACTTATTAACCTGGGAGTCATGGGCCTAGCCACTCGATGTTCCCCACTAGTGGCCTGTGACATTATCCATATGCACATTTTTGTAGAAAGGAGATCCATAGCTTCCACAGATTATTACTATCCGTCAGTGTGAGATGCTGCTCTCTAAAAACACTGAAAGAAAATGAGTAGCACATAGTTTGATCTATCCATCAAATTGTGTTTCTACAGCTGGAGCCCTGCCCTCTGGCGCTGCCGTGTGCATTACTGAAACGCCACTCCGCTAACCCGATGTGCACTCACCCGGCACAGTGGTGGCTCTTAGGCATCCTGGCTGCCTGGACCACTTCCTCTCCCCTGTACAGGCTGCTAACTTAAGCACTTCCAGGGTCATCATATTTTTAAAGAAAGCATCTTAGGAAGCTGGAGCTATCCCTAAATCAGCTTGACAGAGCAGCATACAGATTCACCTCTGAGCTTCTAATCCTGGAGATTTAAGCACTCGGTCAAAAGAAATCCACTTCATTGATTTTGAAAAATGGGCAACTGCAAAAGAGAGTAGAGAAGGGCTAGATGATGATGATTCTGGTTCCTCTCAGAAAAAAGGAAAGAGGAAAAACATCCAGCTAAGCATAAAATAGAGTAACAAGAAATAAGAGTGAATAAGAAAGTCGTGAGACTTATATCTTAGCAGCATAGTGAGGAAAGATCCTTTGGAGAGAGATTAGCGTGTGGAATTAGAGCACTGGAGATGATGACTGTGAATAGACTTGAAAAAGTATTAAGGTCTAGGCAAATAGAAAGGATCAAAGGGCTAATAGTGTGAAAAGGAATGTGAACAGAGAGCACTGTAAATGTAAGCACACACAAAACACATTTGAGGTAAAGGTGCGTTATTGTCCCATCTTATGAGGGCTTCTTCTTGGCCTTTGTAGCAGCTACTTGTAAGCGGACAAAAGCAATTGCAGGTGTTCCAGATGATGGGGAAGCCAAAAGGATCCTTAAGACTCATGAGTCCAGCTGAGGAACCAGGCTCATGGTAGTTTCATGACCTGTTCAAGGTTACAAAATTAATTCATTGCACAACTCAAGCTTCTGATTCCCAAATGAGCATCACTTTAGTTATCTTTAGCATATTCTGTTATTTACATAGGTTGAATAGAAGATTTTAAAAGCTGGTCATTGTCCTTGATCATTTGTAAAATTTTTCTCTGAAACACAAAACAATTTTTAATGGCACGATATAGAATAAGATGCCTCTTTCTCTCACAGAGTCCATTGTTCATGTTCGCTTGTGCCAAGAACACTTGGCTCCTGCTCCCAGCTTATCACCTCTCAAGTAGTGATGGTGTTTTCTACCTTGTCTCCTCCTTCAGATTCAAACTCCTAGAAGGCACCAAAGGTTATTTTCATCTTAGTATCTTCTAGCTGAATATGGCCTTGTCACCTCGTGGGCTCTGAGTGAATGTGTGTTTGTTTGAATGCCTTCTATGCTGTGAAGTAAAATTATATGTCTAAATCTATCATTATTTTTAGTCTTTAAAGCACTTTGTTATTGTTACACATTTCCAGTGAGATGTAAACAAACAGTTTGAGAAATGGCAAATAAGGGATTTAGGCAAATTAGAGTAGATTAGGAAGCAATAAAAAAAGGTTCAGCTAAAGTGAAATGAAACAGCAGGGGACCAAATGATGCTTTACAAATAGAATATTGTAGGTCGTTAGAGCTTAATAGGCAAATGTTTTCATTTTAAGGGCTATAAAATAATTTTTAACTGCAATTTCCTCACTTAAAAAAAAAGAAAAATTCATTTAAAGGGAAGAAAAAGAGAAATTGAGAAAGTACTGTTGTTTTTTGCTTGTAAGTTTAATTTTTTCCTTTAAGCCTTGTTCAGAGCAGTCTTTTCACACCTAGACTTCTTCCCATTCGCAGATTTGATAGTGACCCTTTGAAGATACTTTCTCGTCCAAAAGATCATAGTCCATAAAATCAAAAGTCAAGTTGATGGTTTGTCTCAGCTCTCAGCCAGCTCTTCCTTGACCATGCTTCTCAAGGGAGGTGTGGGGAGATGATTTCATTGCCATTTTGCAATAATCATGTACTCTTATTTCACTCTCTCGAGCTCTTGTTTCAAGGAAGAATGTGCTTGGACTTCAAAGAATTAAATGCATATGACATATATTTACAAGGCAGTCACATAAAAAGGGACTAGTGAATGGAAAATGGTGGAGGGTGACTCATTTCTACAAGATGTTAACAGTGGTAGGTGAGAAAGTCAAGAAGAAAGATTGCTGGTGAAGCTGGCATGCATCTCTAAGAAATCGCTCCCTCTTTGGCCTATTAGGATTTTAAACTCTTTTACCTTTGAAAGAGAATAGAAAATACTTGCATCTAGCAGCAAATGTGTCAAATACCCACTGAATTAATTGGAATCAGAATCAGAAGTAGAGAAAAAGACTCTCATGACCTGTAGGATTCTTCTCCGTTGCTGCCATTTTTTTTTTTGCTAGAACTCACCTGGGGAGGAGTCCACTGGGCGACAGTCTGGCTGTAGCATTTGGCCTGGGCCTGGGAGAGACAGAAGAGTCCAAATCCCGTGCCCTCCAGGAGTTTAGAAGCTGCTAGAAGACAGAATCTACTTACTCGACAAAAGAAGCCGGGTAAATCATGACACTGTAAGGCACTGCATGAAATTCGGTACCGTTCAGAGGAGTGTTGGATCTGTGGGGTTCATTATGGTTAGTGGAGGTATTAGGATGCAAGGAATGAGTAGCACTGGAAATATGAAATAGGGTTTTATTTATTTGCCCCTGCGTTTCTTTATTTACCTTTTGAATTATTTAGGCATGGTCCCTAGGACTGAGAGGAGAAATGATATGATTTAGACTTGGGGATGAAAGGAAATTGATAAGATTGTGTTGAGAAGCAAGAAACTAAACTGAGAAGCTAGTAACGAACATATAGGGGGAAGCAACAAACATTAACTGGATAGTTGGGACTATGGAAGGTTTTGAAAGCGGAGCAAAGAAAATCAGGTTTGATGAGGCAGAAAATAAGAAGGAACCAAAGCTTTTGAGCATAATGATGACATCATGGAAGAGGTGTTTTAGGAAGCGTGTTTTAGGAAGCGTGTGTAAGAGGGACAGTGTCGGTGGGACCTGGTGGCAGAAGGCTCATGCCGGGCCAGTCGCTGCAGTGGACACACTTAGGGGCTTCACCAAGTGAAGTGTCAGTAAACAGAAAAGAGCATCAAAAGAAATCCACAGAGCAAACTTACTGACTAAATATAAGTAGAGAAGGAGCCAGCGATTTCGCTGAAGTGCCAAAGCCTGGTGACTGCGGAGACTTTTCAGGTGACGTGGGAAGGGGATGATGCAAAGCAGGGGCTCTGAGTGACTTTTGCCCTTTCAAACATGAGACATTTAAACAAGTGGTGGAGAGAGGAAGTAATGTGTTCATAATCATTTGTTTGTTTGTTTTTTTAACTAGCAAAAAGATAGTCATTTTTCATCATGATTTTTATGAGGCTTTTGTAGTTTTCATAAAACAACATTAAAGGCTCTGTTTTCTTTATGACATTGAGACCTTAATGTATTAATGCCAGCCTGTTAATGTCATTTATGCTGAGTAAGTATAGAGGAACTATTTTGTGGAATGGGAAACGATGTAATTCCACAACGTTTTTGTGTCTTTCTAAGTAAAAACGATTGGTTGAACTGAAATATCTTTGCTTTGCTATACTTCCATAATGGGTTGCCTTGTACATAGTAAGTAGTCAATAAATACTCATTGACTACAAGGATAAAAACAAACCCAGAACCAAGTCATGAGATGAACAAGACAAAATGAAACAACTGTGGCAGGTGACATTTTGTTGACGATCTATTAGGAGAAGTACATTTGTTCCTGTTTCCAGGACTCTTAGCAAGACAGGATTCCCTCTCTGCCTTTGGTAGAAGAGAAGAAAGCAAAGTGCCCCAATGCCAGTCCATAATACTTGGCAACCCTTTTGGAGGTGTGACAGAGATGGGCCACAGAATTGGATCAAATGGAAATTGATTTCATTTGGCCTCGTCCTCTTTCATTCTAATTTTGTGGCCATAAAGAGATACTTCTCAACAATCCATAGTGTAACTGCAAAAAGCAGACACCGCCCTGTGCATTGCCAATCTTCGCAAGCAACTTTTATAAATTAGAGATCAGTTTTCTTCACTCTGAAAATAGAAAATAGACTTCTAGAGTATTGGGGGCAATACGTTAGCTGTTGCCTCTTAAGGGCAGATAAGGTCAGTGTATAAGACAAGTGATAAAAATTAGCCATATCAAAGATGTCATTTAATCTTGTATGACTTATTTTATTGGATCAACATATATGTCTTTTCTTTCTAGATCCTTAATAATGTCAGTGTTAAAAATCTTCAAAGAGAATTCAGCATTTGACTCAAATTACTTACTACAGTAGTGATTTTTTTATTTATAGTTTGTAGAAGTGAGATAGAAATAAATTACTTTTTATTTTTCACTTTTTTTTTTTTTTACCACTAGCTTCTCCCCCAACATACTTTTTATTTTCTGAAAGTGACCATATTTCTGGCTATCTGTTTATTATGCACCTTTTTGTATTTCAATTCTGGTCCTCATTTGTGAATTGTCCATACTTCTTGAAGTTTGATTTTTCCTCCTCCTCACTATTATCATATATTTTAGAATGGCAATATATATATATATATATATATATATATACATATACATATATATATATATACACACACACAAACATATATATATATATATTGCAGAATTATTTTCTGTTTTAATCATGTTTATGGCAACATGACTTTAGCGCATACATCACTTTTTACTTTGGCGACAATCATGAGTCACTTTGTCTGGTGAATCATGCCGATGAACTTAACCACACATCTGTGAGACCTTTTCCTCGTCTTGTACCAAAATCTTATATTGCATGTTCTCTGTGCGTTGCATATAAATTTTTTTATCAAACTTAGAAATATTAAAAATAAAATATGATAGTGTTACCCTAGCACATTATTGAAGAGTTTAATGGGGAACTGTTTGTGTTCTGCAATATTTTCATCTTTGTTGATATAATTGTATCGCTTATATGGCCTTTATAATATCTACAATGAAAACATGGTGGTCTTGGCTTGTAGCTGGATAGAACTGCCAGTCAAATCATTACTCAGTAAAAATGATTTCTGTCATAGTGGAGCAGAAAGAAGACAACATGAATGTTTTTATGTGCTAAAACAAAATGGGTTTTGCTCCCTGACCCTATTTTCTAGTCCTTGTTTGACATCATGTTGGCCCCCCTCTACTCTCCTTCATCCTTCCTACTCCCCGCACCACTCCTCCCCAGTTCTGGTCAGGATCCTGAGAGCCTCCATCTTCTGTGAGCTCGAAATGTCCCAGCTTAGCTTCCACTGACTTCCAGCCCAAGTGTGTTCTCTGACATTAGTCAGCCCCTCGCTCTCTCATTAATCTTTCCTTCACCATCAGCTCATTTCCATCATCAAACCAACATTCTCTACATCACCCCATATATAAAACCCTCCCATGGTGCTGTCTTCACCTCCGCATGCTGCCCACTTCTCCGATCCTCTTTACAGCCACACTCCCCAGAGCATTGTCTGCACGTGACATCACCGTTTCCTTTATCTGCATTCTCTCTCATACCCACGATCAGAGGGTGTTTGCCCTCCCTAGTCCACAAAAGAAACTCTGGCCAAGGACTTGAGGGCCTGTTCATTGGCTAGTTTAGTGGTCCATTTCTAGTCCATATACAACTAGACCAAGCAGCAGCCTTTAATATGTTGAAACTATCCCTGATTTTTGAAATGTTCCTTTCTCCAGACGCCATTCCCTCTTGATCTTCTCCCTACTGCATTGACTGTTCTTGCTCAGTCTTCTTTACTGGTTCCTTATTATTTGGAGAGTGAGCAGAGGGGTATTCCAACACAGAGTAGGCAATAAGTAGGGAGCATTCCCTATAGGGAATTTACAAACAGCAAAAAAAAGAAAAAACAAAAAAACAAAAACGGATCCTTAGCCTGCTTATTGTTTTTACCATACACTGGCCATTCTAAACATTACAGATGAAGTGCTTCTCCTTGATGGGGTAGACTCCTGACGTCCCCTGCTGTGGCGTGCCCCTGCATGGACGTGCAGCCCAGGGTCAGTGACGGACCTGCACTCTCCAGACACATATTCAGCCTCATCTTGAGGATGTCAACTGTCATATATATGTTGACTCCTCCGCATCTCTTCTCTCTCTCTACCCCTTTGCCTCTCTTTCTCCACACACACCTGGGTAACTGCCTGCTTCATGCCTTTACTCCCTGTATAAATCGGCATCTCGAACTAAACATGTTCTAAACGACCGATTCCAAGCCTTCTCTCCCCTCCCAACTTGTTTCACTCTCAATGTCCCTCATCGGCATCTCTGTTCTTCTAATTTCTTGAGCAGAACCCATTGGGATCATCTTTGATTTTTCTTGTTTCTCACATGACAAATCCTATCTACTCCTCTCTGGAAATGCACACCAATTCCTCTTCTGCCTGTTTGGTCCAAGACACCATTTTTCTCACAACGTCACTGGTGCCTTATAAAACCCTCCCACCAGATTCCATTCACTTACTTCTTTTTGTAATTTTATACCTATGTCTCAAACTTCTGGAGAAGTTCTTTCCCTTTGACCTTAGTTTTACCAATCCCTCCAGAGTTTTGTGTCTACATCTTCATCTTCATTCTCTGTCATTATTTTTTCTCATCTTTCAGTAATCTTCAGTGCCAGTTACTTTTTAATTTTCCTTCCCTAGAGTTCTGGCCTCAGCTCTCCTCTGCCATTTTCTCTGTGTTCTTCCTGAGAAGTGTCATTTACTCACAAGTATTAGTTATTGCTGCTTCTAAATATTTTCAACTCACTTCTCTTCCAAGATCTAGTTCCATAAATTTGAATGTTTACTGAACAGCTGTGCTCTAATTTATGTCCAAAACTGAGCTCATCATCTTTTCTCTCACCCTAATCTTGGACTTTTTAACATGCTTTTACTCCCCGATGGTATCACTATTCTTGCTTTTTTCACAATTTCTTCTAGACAAATAATAGATTGAAGTACAATTTCTTTCTTTTTAATAACAAAACTTTTCCTCTATTTCATTCTCCACACAACATCCCAAAGATGCAGATATGATTGTGGCATTCCCTGCTTAAAACTCTCACTTTGCCAGAATTGAGGGATCCTTTGCCAATATTTGCATTCAGGGAAAGGAGAAAAAAAATTGGCTATGTCTCAGAAGCTATTTTTTCTGTTGCTAATATAGTGTAAAGAAAGCAATGTGCCAAATCTCATCAATCTGTTTGCTCATTAATGAATGATTTATTAAATAAACATTTCCTGGGTATGCATAAGTATTGTCTTGAAAATTCATAGCAAGTTCCAATAGTGCATTTTTCACTCTTGGCTCCAACCTAACCTTTCTAATCTTCCTTTTCTGAGGCTATGCATACTTTCACTAACTTTCTCCCTCCAGATTTATTTTACTTATGTTTGTATCCATCATTTGCCTAGGTCAGTTCTCACAAGTGTAATTTGGGGCATATGACCATATAAATTTGACCCTTCCTAACGTGGTGAAATGTAGGAAACTCCAAACAGTGAAAATCTAAGGATTATTTACATATAATTTAGAAAAATTTCCTGCATCTTAGGTTAATACTGAATTTATTTCAACAATTATAGTGTTGATAAAAAGAATCTATCTAGTCATCTGAGGATTTTCTTTTATGACCATATATAATTCACAAAATAAATAAGTCTGCATGTGGAAAGCAATAATTTCCCCTGTAATATATAACTGTATAGCATAGTTTATTATAAGCAGTAATGGTGCATTTCATGTCAGTGTATTTAAGACATTAAATATTTTAAAAGTATAGTACAAAGATTGTGTTTCCTTGTTGTGCATGGTCATCTGGATGTGGTGATGACAACTTATATTTCATCCTTACAATGACTTGGTGTGGCAAGCAGAAGAGAATCATTTTATCCCCACTTTGCAGACAAGAAGACTGGCTCCAAGATGTTAACAGATTGGAGTAAATTTACCCTGATTGAAGCCAGAGTTTTAATTCCTATTCCATACATTTTCCATTTAACCTGCCTTTGCGAAAGTTCTAAAGTACTGTCTTTTGTTTATTGTGAGTTGTTTTGGAGGAAAAAACACGTGTTTTGTGCTTTGAGAGTGTGTTCAGTAGGTCGTCTGATTTAGATGGCTGGAGTACAAGGAATAATCTAGAAAATGACTCAAATCCAGTGTTTTTGTATACATGGAGATTTGTTAGAGTTTTGGAGACTGCCACGTTTGCAGTCTCCATACATTCAGAGATTGTCTGTGATTTCTTAAGTTTTTCTCTAAATAGGAGGCTGAGGGTTGGGATTTGAAGTGGGGGTAGAGAGTATTCCTCTCCTACAGGAGCAAACCTCAGGCTGACTCGTGTGCTGATACCAATCCTTTGGCATTCACCGCCTTCACTATGACTTTTGTAAGTGGCCCAACCAATGTGATGAACTGAGCAATTTTTAGAACTTGGTACACAAACCACTTTTATTGAAGCCTATGTAAAATTTGCTTAGGGCTTAAAAAAAAACTCGCAAAATTGCTTAGGAAACCACTATGCAGTCTCGTTATCATTTGCTATTTCCAAAATATCTGCACAAATAATGTTGATATTTTAAAGGCTTAAAACACTAACTTAAATGATAGACATGGAGTACATTACATAGACATATAATCCAAAAAGCCATAATACCAAAGCGATGTAGTCTTTCGCTTAAATAACTCGTATTCAACAGGATAGACCCAACATAGACCAAAACCACAGAAGAACCATGCGTTGAATACAACTGCTGCTTAAGGACTAGATACTTTATAATCATTAACTTTACCCCTTATTGCACCCTGAAATCTGCGTATTTTGTTTTCATTTTCATGTATAGGATTCTGAATTTCAGGGAGGCTCAGTAACTTACTCTGTCAAATAGCCAGAAAGCTCTGGAACTGAGATTTGAGCCTAAGTGTTTCTGGTCCTTAAGTCTATAGTTTTCGCCTGTAACATGACTATATACACAGGGGTCGTCAATATTCTCCTAATGAAATAGTTTTTTGAACAACATAGGCTCTCCAAGGGCCAGGCTCACCTTTTACCTTTGCTCAAAATTTCAGGCAAAAAGAATCAATCTCAAATAGTTAAAAAAAAGATCAACAATTATTTCAATAGAGGGTCTCTTGCTTTGGTTTTCCATGCAAGAATGAATAATGGTTTTATGGACAATAGTTCAAAAAAAGTATGCCCAAGGACCTCACCAAATGTGATAGAAATAAAATCATGGGAATTAGGAAATCATTACAAATCACAGAACACATTTTTTAAAAAGTCGAACCTGATTCAACTTTATAACTGTAGTAGTTTAAAAACAACGCAGTCTTGGAGTCCCCTGTTACTGTAAAGGTCTTTGAGGTGAAACTGTAAGAGAAGGTATAGAGGCTTCAAAGAACCAAATAACATGAAGGAGACAAAGAAATGCAACCTCCCCTTGGGTAAATAATACCATTGTAAGGAGTCTTCAAAAGAGTTCAAGGAATAGTGATAAAGATGCACTATTGGATGAACATTTATCCTCTTTCTTATTTAAAAAATAACTTTAAAAGGCATTTGACCTAAAATGAGGCTAGTCACGAAATATGGTAACTGTGGAGTAGAAGGTTGAGGTCTTCATGGAGTAAAAACTAGCTGCGAGGTGGAATGCAAAAGGTTGAGATGGACAGCTAGTACCTCCATGAGAGCAAAGGCCATTATTTGGTAAGAAAAGAGCCATGTGCAGACCAGAGGTGTTCCCTTGTTGAGGACCAACCTAAAAGGGCCAACACAACATGCCAAGAGATGAAAATCTTCTTAGACAGTACACAGAGATTTTGTGACAAAATCTATAGAGACTTAAATCTCGATAACTGGGCAGCTGGTTGATAGTTGGGAACATGATGTCATCTCTAACTTATAATCTTTTAATTTTATAACCATCAGAAATAAAAGTTTTATATGGAGAAACATACTAGGAATTAGTAAATTTAAGAAAAAGAAATATTTCAGTAAGAGAACTTTAGAATATGAGACACAAAGAAGATGTATGAGTAATTTTTTGAAACTAATTGATATCAGGAATTTATTAAATTCTTTTGAGGTCCCACCACACTGAGGTCATAGATGATTCAAGCATCAGAAAGCAGTGATCAGACATTCCTGGCCAAGACGCCCCAGGAGAGAACTACTCCCTTACCATATAAAAATAACTTCTGGGTAAAACCAGACGGGGCCCGGCAAAGGAGCTTTGCTTTTCCAGAAAATAAAAATTTTACAAATCTAGCCCTATTCAGGTAATCGACACTGGAGCATCCAATGCACTTTAATCTATGACTCCCTAGAAGAAATAATTTTAGAGAAAGCACTGCAGGCCAACAAGAGATGACATTGCTCAGTTACTCAGCACCGGTTGGTAGCATGCTGAGTTGCTTGGCTTTTTTAGATGAGTGCTATCTGTATCCAGGTAGGAAAAGGAAGGAGAAGACCGCTTGAACCAATTTTTAGCTGCAAACTTGCTTCATCAGAGGCCTTTATTAAAGTGTAAACCACCGAGATAGTAGTGGATGTCGAATTTGATGTATTCTTCTAAATACTGATCTTATTATGATGAATTTGCTTTGAAGGAGTTTGAGCTGTTTTTAGGAAATTCAGTTTTTAGACTGCCTGGCCCAAGCGTCCCAGGAGCTGCCTGGGGGGCAGTGCTGTTCACAGGAGGAGCACAGACCCTCAATCAGGCGGAATCAGCCCAGATCCCACCACTGCTGCTCTGGTCCTTGGGAATATTTACTGCAAATGTCTGTCTGACCTTTGATATCTCATCTCATCCAGGAAAGCAATGGTTTTTCTGTTACAGATTTACTGCCAGGATTGAGAAAGGACACGCATGTTCCATGCTTAGCACCTAACAGGTTTCCAGCAAATGTTTGCTTATTATTCTGAAATGGAGAGATATGCAAAGAGCTGCTCTTTGAATTCACAGAGTCTATAAAACACCCTTCTCCAATGAGTCACAAAGCTATGTTAGAGGTGGGAGGAGCTTTGAGAGGGCAAGGAGGAGGGGGACATAGGATTGTTGAAACTTGTGGACTCTCTTTTAGAATTTCGTCTTATTCTCCAATTTAAAAAATAAAAATTGGGATCATTTTTTTAATGGATAAAAAGCGAGGTGGAACTCAGTGTTACCTGGGACTACAGAAAATGTTTCTCCTTCTCTTTATTGCTTCAGGATAGTTGGCTTAATGTTTATTCTGTTTGGCTGTATATATTTTATTTTATGTGATAAACATTTTCTAAAAATAATGATATACTTTGTTGTTTAATGCATTAACAAATCGGTGGTGGAGGTGAGATGTGGAAATTTTATAGGCAAATATTGTCTTAGTACAGTACTTGGCAGCTTAAACATTAACCTATTATTTTAAAAATTCCAGTTTCTACTGAACTTGTGCTAAATGCTTCCCAAATTTTGCTGATAAGAATATAAAAAGCACATGGCTATTGTAGTCATCAGTGCAGATTAGATTAATTTCCCAATCACAACCAACGATCTTAAACTTAGAATTCTGTTTATATATCTTGACCATTTAAAACATAAAAATTTCCAAATCTTCCCCTGACCATTAGATTTGTATTGATTATACTTAAAAAAAATATTCCAATTAGTAGGGGGGAAAGAAAAAGATAGATAGGTGCTAGATAAGAACCTGATGATTTTTGAAATAAGATTAAATGCCTGCAAGTTATCAGTTTACTAACAAGAATAAATATTATTCATAAAAGGGGAGAGAAAAGTGAAAAGAAAAAATATGATGGGTAAGTTGATGGGTAGAATTATCAGCGCAAAGAAAGGAGAGAGAGCTGTGAGAACGTTTCTTTTCATAAATCTAAGAGAAT
Organism: Macroglossus sobrinus; assembly: GCA_004027375.1. Taxonomy (NCBI): domain Eukaryota; kingdom Metazoa; phylum Chordata; class Mammalia; order Chiroptera; family Pteropodidae; genus Macroglossus; species Macroglossus sobrinus. The sequence continues at coordinate 254,588 of PVKZ01001469.1, read as the reverse complement.
AAGAACCCTACACATTTCGGTTCAAAGCGTTGTTTTGAGGGCATGTGAGCATTTGGGTTACTCTAAAGGAATCAATGGTGAGTAGAACTCAGGCCAAATGAGAAAAATGAACATGGGGAATAATTGCAGAATTAAGAGGAAAGCTACTTTGAGAATTGTAAAAGATATGGCTCAGTAGATCATTGTGGTTAAGAGAATATCTCTGAAATAAGACAGCCTGAGTTCAAGTTGTAGTTCCACCCCTTGGTAGGGGTGTCCTAACACGTATAAAGGGCAGCAGCCAGTACCAGGCACGAAGCAAGTTCTCTGTAAAGCGCTGCTGATGGCGGCGAATGTGATGATCAATATGCTATTCCACAGAAAAACGCGGCCCATTATGCCCACATTGTGTTAATAAAATAGAGTAATTTGTTACTGTTTCCAAATGTGTGATCATCACCAAATTGACAGAATAGAGTAGAATACTGGATAAATTGTCAGTGGTATTATTTTTAATAATATTAAACAAGAAAGGTCAGGTGCTAGAGAACACAAATTAGTAATCTAATTAAATCACCAGCAAAAGAGACAGATTGTGTTAACAGCAGTCAGATTTGTTATTACAGAGCAATTACAAAAGTGAAATATTGAAAGATGCCGTGTATCACTACTGGGTTTTACACAATCCATCTTACAGTGGCAGAAAAGTGTAGATGAACCAGCCTGTTTGATGAGCTAAAAGCTCCTTTATTAAAATATTTATATCATTTGTATAAAGGGTGCAGCACTGTTGCAGATCTGAAAAAAACATTCTGTGACATACCAAATGACATTCATTTGTGAAATTATTTGTATAGGTCGCTCTCATTGGAGCTGACTCCAAAGGCCACGTGACCTAATTCGTGAGGTTAAGTAACAGTTTCTGGTTTTGACATTTTGTACGTTTCCTGAAATTGCTCTCAAATGAAATGATTTCCATGTGGCACCAAACTATTATATGGTTACACTGTGTCATCAGTGAATGTAAATCTTTTATGAAATATCAGAATTTTCACAGGATCAGTGAAAAGACTGAAAAGTCTCTTTCTCCCTCTGCCCACACTTGGTTTCTGGCCTTCACAGGCTCCTAAATACCACACTGTCTCAACTGGACACATTCAGAGTTTTAGACTTTTGTGCCAGGCCAGCTTGGGTTTTATTCCAGGCTCTGAGCCCCAGAACTGATATATATTTGAATTGGTCTATTTAATACACTGGTGTGTGTGTGTGTGTGTGTGTGTGTGTGTGTGTGTGTGTGTGTGTGATGGTAAGGATTCTTTGCTAAATTGTTTATTTTTTACTAGAAAAGAGGATAATAAATGGTTTTACACACACATATATTTACATGCCTGTAACAGGAGTTAGTATGTGTTTGGGTATAAATGAATTTAGAGTTCTGAAGCTCGGCAAAACCTTGATAAATTTCTCATCCTGAGATTCATCTGTTTTAGGATATAGTGTATAGATTAGGATTTTTGAATAAAAGTGTCCTAGGTGACTTTGATATGCCTCACTCTGTCCTTAGCTGAGAATCTGTGAACATGAAAGTTCTTGAAGAATTCACAATTGGTTACAAAAAGATATACATGGATCATCTAAAGAGTTATCAGAAAGACGTTCAGTAAGTAAAAGGGGTAACATTGACGAAGGCTTATAAACACCAGAGCTTGTCACAAGGAAGAAGGTGGGCTTCCTGAGTGACATATTGGATGAACATCAGTACTTTGTGTGATCTACATAGAAGTCACCTTTGGATGTATAAGCAACGACTGAGGATAAATTCTTTTCAAGACAAATGTAAGATATAGTTACAAGAAAATGATGTGTTTTTTTTTTTTGTTGCACTGAGTGTTTATTATGAACACATTATTAAATAGATTACCACCAAAGATCAAAGGTTTTTGTACATAACAGGAAAAACAATTAATAAATGCAATAATAGTGCCTTGGTGTGCACTTCTGTTTTCAAGGTTAATTATTTGTTCAATTAAAGCCTTCAGAATCAACCAGAGATTCTATTGCCTAGAAATATTAGATAAACATGAGTCTCTCTGGCAGTGGAAGAATTGTGTGACAACTTTTTTAACCTCTCAATAAGATCTGCTTTTTTTCCACTCTGAAGACCTTAACTCATTATACCTTTATTTGTATTATTTTCTCTTAATTATTGATTATTTATACAATTATATCTGCATTTTACAAATGAAGGAATTGAACCTTAAAGAAACTAAATTATATAGCTTGAGTCCCAAACCTATAAAGTTTGAAGAGCCGTGATTTGTACTCAAACAATTCTGTATTCCTGAAAGATGGCTCCTGGGATTTGATGAGATATTTGATTGGAAAGACAAGGAATTCTTGTCTTTCCTTGAGATCACTGTGGAGGCTGTTGAAATTGTTAGGAAAGCGGATGATGGGGTAATAGAGAAACCCACATGACAGAGACATTGTAAAATGGGATCAAGAGCATGTGGAGGAAGAATGAAGTGTAGAAGATGATTTCTGAAGTCTGGGTTTTTTTTAGAATTCTCTACAACAGGGAGCACAACAAAAGAACGGAGTTGGTTGAAAATAATGATTTGTGTTTGGGGTTAAGTTTGGGAAACGTGTTGGCACTCTGTTCTTGAGTTCAAATAAAAGATCAGAAAAATGACATGGGTTTATCAATATGACAGGGACATATTCTTCAATTCTCCTTAAGAGTTTGTTTTTGGCTTTGGCCTCTCACATCAGTTACCATATATTGAGTTGTTTTGTTTGGTTGGTTGTTTTTTGTGGGGTTTTTTTGTTTGTTTTTTTGCTACCTTGACAGAGAAGTAGAAGTATGCTCACAACTTATATAATGTGCCATCGTCCTCATAATACATAATCCTATAATATAGTCTTGGCAAAATAACCAAGAGGTAAAAGTCAGAATGAACCTTTCCTGCTTCCCTATTCTATCTGCACTGTTGTATCTGCTGTGTGCTGCTGATCACTGAGAATCAGATCCACGCTCACTGCCATCTGGACTCGTTTGCTGCCCACTGCCCACTAGGTGCTGGGTGTGCTGGAGACTCCCCCGAGCTCCACCCGGTGCTTCTCTCATCGACAGCCAACTTTTGGGTTCCTGTGGCATTGGCTCTGACTGCAGAGCTGGACGTGGTGTGCTGATGGCTTGTCTCTCTGCTGTTCTCTGCAGAAACCACCTCTCTGGGAGCCAGGACCTGTGAGGACGACCTCACGGAGCAGCAGCTGAGAGCAAGCTCAGGTAACTGGTCTTCTCAGAGCCATGTTTGTCCTGACCAAGCTATGGTCACTACTCCCCTAGTTTATGTAACAAATGGATCTCTGCAACTGCTCTGACCCGACCCCTCATACAAATAAGTTCAAGGCCAAAGCAAGTATATCTGTGTTTGGACACATATGTAAAGTAATTTCTTAAAGAACAGGTAACTTCCGCTGAGCAATTTCTCATGCCTACATTTATACACCATGAAGTTTCACCGAAGTGGTCAGTTTTTATACAAATTGCGAGTCAGTAAGTCAGATATTATTTTTACCCATGTCAAACAACCCAGTTGGTGAAGTTATTTTTGGTAATTAATGGGTCAATTGGATTTTATATAGCCATGTCAACACATTTACTAGCCCCAGTGCTTTGTGTATGTATGTGTATGTTAAAAATGGTATCCATGCCTTGTTAGCTGCATTGTACTCAGATAATTTAAGAGGAAATTCACCATGTTTCTACAACACACCTAATTTATTTCTGCTATATAAACAGGACCCCAGTTTCCAGATTCATACAATTAGAATAATAATGTGCTATAGAGAACAAAAAAAATGATTATAAAATGCCTTACACATTCATAATGGGGTATTAAAATACTTTTTAAAAAAAATCACAGTTTTGTAAGTGAAAACATTCCTCCAATATAAAGTCAGGATTTTCCTCTTTAAAAATTTCTTCAAAGTTAGGTTTACCTTACCTATGCATGTATCATGAATACTTTTTAATTTTATATGTTATTGTTCTCTAGAAACTGGAAAGCATATTTAAGATAAAATAGCATAAATCCCGTTCCCTTCTTCCATCTCACGCCAATCAAAAGATTTCATAGATGACCATATTGGAAATAACAGGGCAAAAATCAAGACTGTAACAAAAAAAAATGTCAAAATAAAAGATACTGCTTCCCCTTAATACATTATTGTTTGATCAAACAACATCAGACTCTCCATCTTCACCTCAATCTCTCTGAGAAGCTTTATATTTAGACACTGCCATGCCTCTGGGTATTCTTGTGGATATGTTCCATAGGAAAATTAACTATAACAGATTTCAAATTGAACTTCTCTTTGCTGCAAAACCATTTCTTCTCCTCTTGTCTCTATCTCAGCTGATCACATCTTGCCATAGACCTAATTAGCCATGTAAGAAAACTAGGAGAATTAAAATATTAGTGCCAGGGACTGCTGGGCGTAAATCTTGAATAAGACAGGTGAGCTCACTCATTTTAGACATTGTTTGTACACAGTAAGTGAGTTATTTGGGGATTGTGATAAATGCGGTAAAGGACATCTTGGAGAAGGTTGTCAACATGTGGTCCCTGGGGAAGGGCGTGGTAACATCTCTTGAGGAAAGGAAGTGAAACGAGACCCAGGCACAGAGTGACCACTGGATTTCACATCCTGGAATTCGTTGGTGGCTTTGAAAAGAGCAGCTGGCATGAAACCAGACTGAAGAGGGTCGGATAATCGTGTGATTTAGTAGATAGAGAATGCAAAATCGCCCAAACCAGCCGGAAGCCCATCCAAACAAACAAATACTCCTTCTAAGTTTTATTGAAGGTGGATAGAGGAGTGGCACAGAATTTGAACTTTTCTTCTTCCAGTTTTGCTTCCTGAATTTCATTTAGCCCTCCAGCTAACCTGCATTCCCTGTCTACTATAGTCCAGGCACTGTTCCAGGTGCTTCTGGCACAATGATAAGGAAGATAATCACCGTTTTCAGTAAGTGTGTAGCCATTAGGGAAAGTAAGGAACATGTGGATAATTTCCACCTACTATGAGAAGTTGTTGGACATCAACGTACAGGAAAAAGAAGAAAGTCTTATTCAGAAACAGCAAAACCAGTTCTAGATTCAAGGAAGGCTTTTTGGAGAAAGAAATAATTAATGGCAATAGTCATGGTACAGCTGGCATTTTAAAATACTTTATGTTAGGCTCTATGCTGACCGATTTTTATATCTTATAAGAAATCTGGGAGGTAGGCATTATTAACTCCATTTTTGCAGATGATGAAACTGGTATTTCCCAAGCTGGGCTTGAAGGAAAAAAACGAAAACAAAAACAAAAACATTTGTACAGTGGAGAAAAGTTGTTCCAGATAAGCCAAGGAAACATAATGGTAGGTATGGGAAGAAGGCATTAATAATAGGTGTGTCTTTCTAGGGCAGGGGCTCACGAATAGTGTTCCCTGGACCAGCAGCATCACCTAGAAGCATGGAGATGTCAGTTCTTAGGCCTCCCTCTAAACCTGTCGAATCAGACACTCCAGGGGTGCAGCCCAGCAGTCTGATTTCTAACAAGCCAGAAATCCAGGTGATTCGGCCTCCCTAAAGTGTGAGGTAACTCAGTATTAAGTGCTAAGTAGGAAGGGAGGAAAGATGAGACTGCTGTGGTGGACAAGGACTGGGTATCTTGGAGGCACTTTTACCAAGTACAGAAGATTGAACCTTTCCTGTTATTAGGTATGGGAGTCACTGAAAGATTTTAAGTAGATTTGAGTAGATCATACAAAAGCTAGATTTAGAGGTTGGGGTGGGGCTGGACAGGGAGACAGAGTTGTCAAAGGAAGAATCCTTACAAGCTGGTTGTCTTCAAGAGATGCTCAGTGGGTAAAACGGAAGATGTTTGAGTTCCTGTCCTCTGCTTCCTCTGTACTTGATCAGTCCCTGGCCTTAGAAAGTGTGCAGTGATTGGTTTAGAAAACTCAGAGGAGGGGATTCCGAAGCCCACTGTGTAATAAAGCAGTGGGAGCCAAACATGGTAGGCTGGAGCCTACTGAAGTCAATTTGCTTAAAAATTGTCTATTGTAGTTTCATACAATTAATTAATAGTGATTTTTCTAATCATTTTTCAAATGATTATTCAAATGACGGTACTCTAAGCCAATCATTCAAAACTTTTACATATAGCTTATGCATAATATGTAAAGTAACTTATAAGACCATCATTTTAGCCATGATAACGATGTTAGAGAAAATTACCACACTTCTATAAGACTATAGCATTATTCTGAAACATTTTTTAAATCAAAATATATCAGCATTTGTCTGAAAACTGGGAAGTTCTACCACACCCTAATGTACATTTTAAGCTTAAGTACATTCATATCATAAAGCGTAACATAAACAAATATTGTATTTTTATAGTTCATGAATCAAATGAATAATTAGATACACAATACAATACAACAATATTATGTAATGCTGTAATATTTCCATTATTGTTACATGTAATATATTAGTGAAAGAACTTATTGATGAAAATGAAAACTGATTTAGCATCTTTATCTTGGAATTTTATGTAATTTATTATCTTTGTTTTGAAAATTTACATAATAGAATTTATGTGATTTCCCTCAGTTCTGAGGCATCCCTTGAATACATGTAGTGTCATATACATAGATTTTTTTTTCCTACAAAGCATCTTACTTTTTATGTCTTTCTTTCAATTGAGGAACATGGTACTCAAAAATTAGAATGAAGCCGCCCTTTTCCTTAACCCCAATTCAATGTACAGGTTTTCTAGAGCAAACGGTTTCTCCACATTATTTAGAAAATGAATGTCCACTTTATTTCAAAAATTCTTTGAGAATGAAAGTGACCTTTTTGTTTTCTTTTTTTTTTTTGGACCTGTATGAAACTTTATGGTGTATATAAGTTACCCTTTGATTATTTTTTGCATGATTAAAAATTTGCAAAGTTCTATGGCTCCAAAGAGGCTACCTGTAATAAACAGCTTTCACCTTCGAAACCACAAAACAGGTCTGAATTGCTGGAGCATTAGAGCTAATTGCCTGCCTACTTCAAAGGAAGAACCAGAAAAGAGAGCGGGGGAGAAAAAAGTCACAGAAGCAGAGGCGGTGTGGGCAAATCCACCTCCAGAGGTTATGAGTTGTGGCTTGGCCGGGCCGGGCACAGTTACGGCCTCAGAACTGCTGTTTGCGATTAAGTTGATGGGGAGAGTCTGTCCCACAGTCTCTGGCTGTTGCTGACACAGAGTCTTTGTTCACATTCAGATTTCTCAAACTGTTGCCAGGGTCAGGCCGAGGTCAGACACCACAGTGATGTATAGAAGAACATGTCTGGGAATTTCTGTCGCCCTTAAAACACATACTAGAAAATGAAGAATCGGGCCCTGCAGAAGCGGTCTGATGAGACCCAGATTATACTGTAGTTTTGCTTTGAGGACCTTCATAATTTTCGTCTTCTCCTCCTGACATGCAGTGTTTTATTAATGTGAGTTGTGATAGCCCTCACAATTTTATGTCCCCTCAAGATAAGGACACCGGTAGCACTCTGACACTTCATTTCCAGCCCTGAAGGAAAAGGTCCAGTAAATCTACTCCGAGGAATCTCGCATCCCTTCCCCAGGATGAGTCGAAAAGTAATTGCCGTGGACTGTCACAGGTCGCGGCCTGACAGGATGTCGTGTCACATGTGTGGACTTGGCGGGGACACAGCCCAACCCAGTCATGATCTCGGCCTTCCAGCCTCCCCCAGCAAGCTGGTGTCCCCACCCAGCCTGGCTCCGTGCAGGGAGGAGGGAGCTTGCGTTTGGTCAGCAGTTAGCACTGCCCAGTAAAAGCAGGCCGGAGCTAAGCAAGTGTCCATTCTCTCCTCTTAAAGTAAAAGATCCACGTGTGTTTACTCAAGAACTATGCCTCCCCCAAGCCTTCAGAGGACTGGGTCCCTCCACCAGGACCTCCCCTCTGCTTTTGTTCAGCAGCGAAGTGCAAACAGGGAAGAAATGGGTTTGGGTGGTGCCCGCAAGGACTTGTAGTGGAAGCAAACTCTGGCTCCAAATGCAGTCAATGGCCTTGTCTCCCCTCAGCTTTCTGAGGGCGCCCCCTCTGAACCCAGTACTGCCCCCTCCGTGTGGTGTCTTGCTCACACAGTCGCAGATCATGGCTGGCAAGAGAAGCACTAAATAGCAATTTTGTGTGTGTGCTCAGCTGCTACATATGACAGTGGATATTTCACTCTGCTGTCAGAATGTTATTAATAAAACATGGGGTATGGAGAGGGCCCCGACGTCCCCTTTCAATCACTATAGCATTTGCAATGAAAATTTTATGCAGTGTGTAATTTTCAGTTAATGCTTGACACTTAAAATGTCCATAGCAGCATTTTGTTCGGTTATTGAAGGGTTAATTGTATCATGTTCTACGCATAAAAGCTCTGCTTATCAAAAGCAAATAGACGAGTGTATGCATATGTGTGCCCATGACCTTTTGCCTTTGCAGGGTTAATTTATATGGTTGTTAAAGATTTTATGAAATTGAGCAGCCTGGTGCTTTAAATCCCATTTTACCTTCTTCTCCTAATTTATGTAATTCTTACCTGAACAGGGGAATATGATTTTTATTTTTTGCACTGCCATGCTGTGGGGAGTTGCGAGTCTGGTTATCTGGCATTACTCAGATTGCTAAAAATTCATTAAAATGTGACATCAGCACAGTGAGAGACAAATGATCACAGGATGAAAGAGAACAGTGGGCCTTTCACGGATTAGTGCTCCACAGACCCAGCACAGAGGCTAACTGCATAAACAGATTAATCCACCGGCAGCAGCATAGCTAAGATTTACAGAATAATTAAATAGGGTTGAGTTACTATGAGGATTTTCATGTAATCTAGCTGGTGTGAACCCGTGAATGAGGTGTGGGGTGATGTGGTTGTCACAGAAGAAATAGACCTTCTCATGTCCTATGCCCTGTATAGCTCCCCCTAGAGAAAAAAAACAAATCACAACGTAACCAAACTTTTGATCTCACTCTGACAAATTCCAAAGAATTCCCCCAGGTCTGGGGACCGAAGGCAGGAGTGACACCTGTCTTACACTTAACCCATCATCATCACATTATTTCACAAGGAGTTTTTATCTCCGAATTTGGTTCATTTTGCCATCTGTCCGAATCTGTGTGCCTTGGAAGTCTCAACCCCTGAGATGACAGAATTGCCTTATGCCTGTTTTTCAATCTTCGACTATATGTAAAATGATTTCTTTTATTTTAATCAAGTATGGCCCATTTTCTCAATGGATATAAAAAGAGTTGCTTTAGATAAAAATTGCACCAGTATAGGCAGCAGGTTTTAATGTAGACTTTTAAATAAATTTCTGTTCTTTTTTGAGAATGAGCATCTGCAGATATAAGTAACTGAGTTTTTAAATGATCGTGTAATTATTTGAGTGTACCTTTCTTTTTGGGGGAAAGGGTTTGAACCTACTGACTGATCTGCCTTTTTTAACAGAAGAACAAAGCGAGGAAGCAGAAGGAGCTATTAAACCCACATCAGTGGCTGAGGAAGATGAGAAAGACACTAGTGAGAGAGACCTGAGCGAAGGCAAAACCTCTAATAAAGACTCTGGTAAGATGCTGGAATCTGTCGCCTTTCTTCACCAACCAACGTCTATTCCCCTCAACCAGCCCTTCCTGTACGCACCCACCCCCAAGCTTATTAAAAGCTTTTCTTCATTTTAAACTGTCTTAACATCCCCACTACCATTCATTGCATGTGCATTTTGCATGTGATTTCTATCAGTAGCCTCCCATTGACCTATTTTTAATCATAACCATCTGACAGAATAGATGTGGATAAGTTGAAGAATATTACAGGACGACCAGCGAGATTATTTTTTAATCAAATCAGTTTGTGTGCTTGTAATTTTTTAAGCGCCTTTCATTAATCTTAGCTATACTTGTGATTCCTCTGATGGCATATTAATTTTTCATAAGCATAGGATTAGATATCACTTGAATTTTTTCATTCAATCACAGGCACCCCGCCCCAATATCACAGAACCCTAAAAATAAATGTTATTTTTCCTCGCTTTTTTACAACTCAAACTCAGGAATTTGCCCTTTTTCAGGGCATCTATTTGAGGCATTTCAAACAAAATCCAGTGAAAAAGTTTACAGATGATTCAGCCTAAGAAAGAGGAAATATCATTGAAGAAGGATTAGGTGTGGGGTAATTTTGATCTTCTAGAATAGACAAATCCCAGTAATGAAAGCTACTGTCTTTGAAAAGAAACCTTCATGTCATGACATTTACTTGTGCACAAACAAACTCTGGGCCAGCATCTGGTGTGGATACCTAAGGCTTTTTCTGTGTTTGATTTGGCAAATATATGACTTCATCCATGCTTTGTCTGTATGAGATGGAAATCTGTGGTCTCAATGAATATTACATTGGCCAGCTACTTTAGCTGCACGCTATACCTTGTCTTATTACATTGGACTCATTGAAGCAGAAGAAGTGCTGAAACGGGTTCATGCCCATTAGTTGCAGGTAGTCATCTATCTTTTCCTTGAATTCCAGTGACAGCCGCATATAAAGAGGCTGGTTTTCACTATAAAGACATTGGGTTACACACACACACAAAATATGTGTATGTGTGTGTATCATTTTTACATGCAAGTTTATTTAATCCTGAATTATCCCACATTTGTAATGCAGTTTTTGCATATCTTAGTTTTGCGTTCCCTTCAAAAATTATTTGAAGGGCCTTCCTGCTCACTACCCCACATCCTTCAGTGCTAAATTGCTCTCAGGAGTCCAGTGAGAAAGCACCACTTAAATTCACGTCCAGAATGTAGCGGCTAACATGTGATTCTAATTTGACTTAAACAAAGAGGATCTAAAGTCGGTATTGAGCCTAAAGCGATGTAAAAAAAAAAAAAAAAAAAAAAGATGCCATAGCTGTGTATTAGGAAGCCGGCTCCTGAGGTTACCGACAAGGAATTTGAAGTACCTAGTGATCAGTTAAGGTCAAGGGCAGTGCCATCTAAACCTCATTTGGAAAGAACTGGAAATAGCAGGGTAGTCAGTTTACTCACTCTGTAAGGATGGAACTAATCAAGGATTCTGACTGCTGTCAGTGGCCTCTTTCTCCCAAGTTGTACCAGAAGAGATTGCATGCTCTATCCCTCCCAGTCTTTAAAAGAATGTGTGAAACACACAGGTAGCCCAGTCATGTTGATTGAGTGTTCATGTGATACTCAGGTGCATGACGTTACACTTGGTTTTAAATATTGAACACCTTGTAATGAATGGATTCTGGGAATCTCTTGAAAATGGCTCTACTTTAACATCGAGGGAAGAGTCAAGCCTGGGACGCACCCCAGATCCGGGCCCTCCGTCTCCACCAGCACCATTCACTGCTCTGCATCAGTAATGAGTTCCATCACTCTTTGATAGCCTGATGAGTTATTGTCCTTTCATGGGCTCATGATTGTACCATCTAGACAGGATGTGAGTATAGGAGAAGATACAGAGCATTGCAGAATGGTAGTTAAAAAAAAAAAAAAAGTTATCCCTGCAGAAATGCTTCCCCAAGTATAACTACAGGGAAAGAAATGGGCTTTAAGCACCAACTACAAGCAATTACTGTGATGCAAATATTTAGCCTTCAACCCTCCCAGACTTCAAGACAGTTCTTGTGATTGACAGCTAACATGAAATTGTAACAAAGTTTGCTCCTTTCTAAAGTGAATCTGATTAGGTGAAAAAATTGTTACATGGATTTTTTTTCCCTTTGTAAACATTTCTAATGACTGACTAGCCACTTATGTACATATTGTGTTGTCTTTATGCCAGTTACAAACGTCGAAAAATTTGAGCAAACTTATAAATTAATCACCCTCTGAATGTGTTAGATGGGAAACCGGTGTGACCCCACTTTGACGCAGAATTTTTTAGACAGGAAGGAATTAACACGTGTTAAGAAGCCTGTGTTTGAGCTGTTGTGCAGTGTTGCTGAAATTAATCTCTAGTTTCAAAATGAGACTTGGCAGCATGCGAATTGTATTTGTTGAATATTCATTCATAATAGAAAAGCCTCCTAATGCCTCATTTATATTGTCATTTAAATCTAGTGCCACTTTAGATTAATTATAATCCAAATTATAGCTCTGTGCAGTGCAAGAATTAATATAGAGTTTATCCAGATTAATACATTTGCATTGAAAATGTAATATGTCTCTGCCATAGCTAAGGGGACCACTTCTTAATAAGAGAGTAAACATGAGGAAAGATGGAAATTAACCTTCATTATTGCAATTAAAATTATCCTTTCGTTCTAGTCTCATTAGAAAGAATACTGTACTGGTAATTATAATTTAGAATTATTTGAAGTTGAATAATATCTTCTGTTATATCCAAGTTTTATTAGTATTCAAACATTATCAAATACATTGATTCATAAATAATAACACACTATTTTATTTTATTGTTTTTTCGAGATTTGCTTTGAGTACATATGTGTTATTGGCTTTCCTCACCTGGTATGAGTATAAACCATTTTACAGCCTTCTGCATTTTAGGGATTGAAAATTATTAAGTAGGCGGCATCTGAATTAAAATGAATTATGTCATTTTTATATTAGGAGTCTCATGAAAGTTAAATAATCTCATAACTGACAGATAATCATTGACTCATCTATTTGGCAGTGCTTATTTATAATTAGACTTCATTTTTTAGTTTAAATGCTTTAAAATGACATTGTTTTTAGAGAATATTGTGATGTCCTCAATAATGCAAAATGATTTATGGTCTCATTTCAAAATTTTGTCTAGGGTATCAAACAGGGCTTACTTTAAATAAAGTTGCAGACATAAACTATGAGTAGTCACAAAACTTAATCAAAACCTTCTTATAATTGATTGGCCATTATTTAATATATTTCTAGGATAAACAGTGCAGAAAAAGAACCCAGAATCAAGACCTGGTAATTTGCCAGGGAGGCCATCGTACCTGAGATATCACCCCTTTGAAAAGTAGAAAAGGCACACGTGCATAAAATGTAATTTCCATCGTTTCTGTAAATAATCCTGATGACCTGCCTTATCCTCAAGAGTCTGTTTTTGTCATATGTTACTACATTTCCTCAGTCTGCTCTTGTCAATAGCATGCATTTCTGGGGTACCTAGTTATAGCTAGGGGGTCCAGCCTTTACTTATAACTTCTTTTTAATTTAAAATAAAATGGTCTTTATGCAGCTCCTAGCTTACCTTAAGATCACAGTTTAATTAAATAAGTTAAATAGTCAAAAAATATTGTAGTTGACGCATATATTAGGTGGACTGCTATAGCCAACAGTTATCTCGAGGGCTATGAAATAACCCTAAAACTTAACTCTTATTTTTCATTGCAGCACAAACGTCACTAAGTTCAAAAGCAACTAAATAAACTACATTGTTGATTAATGTTAATAAGCACAAAAATAATATGGACTAATTATACCAAATATTTACACCAATGTAGAGTTTAGTTTTAGTAAAACGTTTCAGTTTGAAATCAATAAGTTTTTTTTTTGATCCTTTGTAATACCAATATTAGAATATAAATGCTTATGAAAATAAGGCCATAGCGAGACATTTAATAGATTTAGAAGTTTCTGGAAGGTTTATTCTATTTCTGAAGTTACATAGGGCCTGCAAGCAACAAGAATCATGGAAATTCTCTTTTAATTTGTGCATGACAGTCTTTGACAGCATAGGGAACTGGACCAACCTCTGGTTGGGTCATGTCTGATTCTACCGTGTACAAAAAAGAATGATAAAGGACTATGACAGTATTATTTTCTTAAAGGAACATATTCTTACTTATTAATTGAGAACTTAAAAAGAAATCTTCCAGTCTCACAGGAGAAAGCAACTGATTGACACTTGCAGATATTAATGACATTCATTTTATACAAGTTGATCTGAACCTTAAGGTGTAAATTTTATTTGCAAATACTATATATTGTATTATTTTCTTGAATGTTTATTTTTAACACTTTAAAAATCAGTAGCACAACGTACATTCTGCATTGAGAAAGAAAAACCTAGTTTTTGATGCCAGAATTAATTATGAAATAAACATCACTGTTTCTGACATATATTTGGGTATTGAATACATGATAGTGTTTTATTAACATAATGAAATTCTTTAGTCTATCTCAAATTTAAGTTCATTCAAATACAAATTGATAAATTACTTCTTTCAAATATCTAGAAAGAATCTAAATCTCTTTAAGGCATCTGTATATGTAGAGAAACATACTAATTTAAATAAAATTTAATGATTATAAATCCAGAAATCAATGTCACTGTAATTTATTGAAAACTTAGCACTAATTCCGTACCTACACAACCCCCTACCCAAGGGAATAAAATTATCATTATTGTGTCATTTAAATTCTATTTTAATTTGGCTGTCCTTGGAGTCACTCTTACTTTTAATTTTCTTTCAGAATTAGAAATTCCTGAAATTGTTTATAAGTTTTAAACATGCATCTCCATCAAGGATGGAAAAATATATATATATATATTTTTTTGGTTCATTTTTACTTTGTTTTCATAACATCCTTGGCCTATTTTCAATTTAAAACTGGGTTATTTTGTAATAAGGTGCAATTTGTTCATTTATATGAACTGTATGGGGATTGAAAAAAAAATCAAGATAAATCTTCATGCACGGCATACAATCAGATTATGCCTAGACTCTATATTTACGCGGGGTCCGATAGCAATCAATGGTTTAGCTTCATTGCATTTCAAGATGTGTTTGCACCCAGTTGTCCAGTGATAGTGTCCGCACCCTGGAAATAATTTAGTTGCAAATTGACTGGAAGATGGTGAAAATTGAAAGTTAAAATTAGAAATACTCATAATAAACAGCAGAAAAAAGGTCAGATGATGCCGTGCTATGATGAGATTGGAATGGCTGGTAAATGAGGTTTTGTGTTTGTCATGAGATGTGTGTGACATGCCTACCCAATGTTGCTGTAATATCCAGCCTCACAGAGGAGATTATCGGGAAAATTGATGCTGGAAAAATTTTCTGTTAGATTAGGAAATTAGAAAATTAGAATCATACTCTTTTTTTTTTTTTTGATGTGTGTGAGGCTCCTACATATTACATTGCTCATCTAGGCAAAATTTTAAACCCTCTTTAACACTGAATATTTGGATTAACCTCATAAAATAATTGTCTTCTTGAGATTTGGACTATAATAGTATTTGTACAGCCAATTGCTGAAATATCCAAAGCAAAGAGTAAGTCACAAAAACAGAAGATATGCAGTGTAGTCTATTTTTAAATTCTACATTCATCATATAAAAATATTATTTTTGTTTCTGAATTATAACTAGTTAGATCTCAGAATTTTGAAATATCTTCAGTGTCTGAGAATGTTAGAAGAGAGAAAGGTGATTAAACATTAGTAAAAATAATTATTTTCTAAGTTAGCATTTGTAAATGGGAGTAGATTTGCTTTAATGTGACAAAGGCATTCAGAGATACCAGAGGACATGTGTTATTGATGAATCTTTCAAGGTCACCTAGGGTTATCTAAATATGAGATAGGAGTACATTTGAAAATATATTTATAAAGTCCACTTAGTCGGTGGACACACAGAGGGTGCTTTTGGCTTTTGAGAGTAGCATCTTTTAAAAGTGCTTGTCCTGTTCTTTTTCTGATTCCGTGGATTTAGAGTCAGCGCTATTTGTAAAAACATATCATTTTTTCAGGTTTTGACATTGTTAGTCTTTTGAAATTGAGGTATTCTACTCTTTTTTGGGAATCAGGAATAATCACGCCAGAAAAGGAGCTAAAAGTCAGTGTGGCAGGGGTGACCCAGCCACTCCTGCTGGCAAAGGAAGAAGATGTGGCAACAAAAAGATCAAAACCTACAGAGGACAATAAATTCTGTCACGAACAGGTAAACGTGCTTTTTGCCCTTCGCTCTATAAACCTGTTTTATTTACTTATTTTTTATTTATTTTTGATTATGGCTCCTGGTAGTTTTAGAGTTGCGAGCGATCCCATGCTGTTGAAATGTATGTAGACATGGTGACTGGCAATGTAATTAACCCTCGGGATTACTTCAAATGCTCTGCAGTCATCAGAATTCATTAACTAATAGTGGTCATGTTTATTCAATATTTTCCAGTTCTATCAGTGTCCTTATTGTAACTACAATAGTAGGGACCAAAGTCGAATCCAGATGCACGTCCTGTCGCAGCACTCGGTGCAGCCCGTCATCTGCTGTCCCCTCTGCCAGGATGTCCTCAGCAACAAGATGCACCTACAGCTGCATCTGACGCATTTGCACAGCGTGTCTCCAGATTGTGTGGAGAAGCTGCTCATGACAGTAAGGACACCAAATGTTGATGTGTGTGTGACATAATCTCTGGAAAGACAGCAACATGAAATCTATAATTATTAGTCAATAGAAATTCATTTCAGACGTGGTTCCATAGTATAGCGATCAGCATGTCTGCTTTACACACAGAAGGTCCTGGGTTCACACCCTAGTGGAGCCACAGTCCCTGGTCTACGGCCATGTCACCCTGAACAAGCTTGATATCTGATCTCAGAAGCAAAGCAGGGTCGGGCCTGGTTAGTACTTGGATGGGAGACCACCTAGGAAGACCAGGTGCTGTAGGCATAAATAATAAGAAGAAAAAAATAAAAGAAAATTTTATTTCTTCTTTGCTACTTAAAGCTGTCTTACTGACTGTGTTATAGAAATTGCAATGATCACAATCAAAGCCCACTTGTCTCTTTGACTTCAGGAAAAGAAAACCAATATGATGAAGGCATATCTTAGTCAATAACATGTATTCTGAGGTCTTACTTTTATATCTATAATGTTAATCAAGTAAGTCATGTGAGCATATCGAGTTTCAAATTTTCTTAAGTATCAGTATAAAAAAAAAGACCTACAGAAGCCATATTTTTAAAAAAGAAAAGATTACAGCATTGCAACAGCATTGATCTAAAATTTGAAAGGATAGCAGTGACCTGTAAGACCACAAAATGTCCCTGCTTTGGTTGGAAAAATCTAAGTGGGCTACACTACCACCAGATGGCAGATGCGATGGAGTCTGTGACATCTGGGGCACACTTGACATGGACCCCTTTGGTTTCCACAGGTGCCTGTCCCTGATGTGATGATGCCAAACAGTTTGCTACTGCCAGCAGCCACCTCTGAGAAATCGGAGCGGGACACACCTGCAGCCATCACAGCTGAGGGGTCTGGGAAATATTCAGGTATGGTGGCCTATGACCAAGAGCTGCAGAAAACACACTTCAGGGGTTTGCATTTATGGTGGTGTTCCAAGATCGTTACAATCAAAGATTGAAAAAGAAAAAACAAAGCACAGAGGAAAAAAAATATTCCAAGAGCCATATGTTTCAATGCACGTTTAATATCTGGCTATCTGTCACTGCTTTTGGGGGACCCGAGTGTTGATGACTAAGAATATTCTGTATGTTCCAATTCCCGGAAACGAGGTATGGCCCTTGGTGTCACACTGAGGTGGTACACTGTCATGACCTTTGACTTCTTGCCTATCCTGAAATCCTTTGAGGTCAGGGGTGATTTCTTCTCCACCTTTGCAATCCCAGTGCCCAGTCCAGTGCTCATCACATAGTGGTTGCTTAAGAGATATTTCTTCAAAGAACCAATTACGCAGAAACTTTTAGAGGCTCCTTTTGACAGTGTTTATTGGCATGTAGGCAGTTGGCCTTCTTCCTGTAAGCGATCCGTTTGTGCTTTCTCCCACCCAGGTGACAGTCCCATGGATGACAGAAGTATGACAGGTCTCGACGATTCCAAGGCTAGCATAGAAATCAAGAGCGAAGAGCAGAAAGCAACTAAGGAACCTGTGGAAGTGTCCGAGTGGAACAAAAACAGCAGCAAGAATGCAAAAAGCCCCGATGCCTTGCAGGAGCAGCTGAGTGAGCAGCAGAAGAGGCAGCCCCTGTCCGTGTCGGAGCGGCATGTATACAAGTTCCGCTGCAACCACTGCAGCTTGGCTTTCAAGACTATGCAGAAGCTTCAGATACATTCCCAGTACCACGCGATCCGGGCGGCGACGATGTGCAACCTCTGTCAGCGCAGTTTCCGTACATTCCAGGCTTTAAAAAAACACTTGGAGGTGGGCCACCCCGAGCTGAGTGAGGCTGAACTTCAGCAGCTCTACGCCTCCTTGCCCGTGAATGGCGAGCTCTGGGCAGAGGGTGAAGCCGTGGCCCAGGATGAGCATGCCCTAGAGCAGGAAATGGAGCGAGAGTACGAGGTGGACCACGAGGGCAAGGCAAGTCCCATAGGAAGCGACAGTAGCTCTATTCCCGACGACATGGGCTCTGAACCAAAGCGGACCTTACCTTTCAGAAAAGGGCCAAATTTTACGATGGAAAAATTCCTGGATCCGTCCCGCCCGTATAAATGTACAGTGTGTAAAGAGTCCTTCACCCAAAAGAACATCCTCCTGGTTCATTACAACTCGGTTTCTCATCTGCATAAGTTGAAAAAGGTTCTGCAGGAAGCCTCCAGCCCCGTGCCTCCAGACAGCAATGGCAGTGCAGACAACAAACCCTACAAGTGTGGCACCTGCAATGTCGCCTACAGCCAGAGCTCGACCTTAGAGATCCACATGAGGTCTGTGCTCCACCAGACGAAGGCCAGGGCCGCCAAGCTGGAGCCGGGCGGGCCCCCGGCTGGCAGTCATGGCATCGCAGCAAATGTTAACAGTCCGGGGCCGGGGGCGTTAGACCCCATGAGCTTAGCAGCGGTGAGTGGCAAAGATACCCACTTAGATGCCAAAGAATTGAGTAAAAAGCAGACTCCGGAGCTGATCCCCGCGCAGCCTGCGCATCACACGCCACAGTCACCAGCCCAGATCCAGCTGCAGCTGCAGCACGAGCTGCAGCAGCAGGCTGCCTTCTTCCAGCCACAGTTCCTAAACCCGGCCTTCCTGCCTCATTTTCCTATGACCCCAGAAACACTGCTCCAGTTCCAGCAGCCTCAGTTTCTCTTTCCGTTCTACATCCCCGGGGCGGAGTTCAGCCTGGGGCCTGACTTGGGCTTGTCGGGCTCCGCCACTTTTGGCATGCCTGGCATGACGGGCATGGCTGGCTCCTTGCTTGAAGACTTGAAGCAGCAGATTCAAACCCAGCACCACGTCGGCCAGACTCAGCTACAGATCCTGCAGCAACAAGGACAACAGTACCAGGCCACACAGGCCCCGCTGCCGCCCCAGAAGCAGCCGCCGCCGCCAGTGCCAACACCGCAGCCACCGCCACCACAGGCCAGCAAATCCCTGAAACAAGACCAAGCCAACCTGGCCAGTGCTGACGGCCCGGTCTCCAAGGACATGCCTCTTTACAGGGACACAGAAGAGACTGTGGAGAAGCAAGAAAAGCCAAAGCAAGAGTTTATAAGTGAAGGTGAAGGACTCAAAGAAGGCAGCAAGGATGCGAAGAAGCCCAAACCGTCGGAGCCATCTATCCTGCCACCTCGGATAGCGTCTGGGGCCAGAGGAAATGCAGCCAAAGCATTGCTGGAGAACTTTGGGTTCGAGCTGGTCATTCAGTATAACGAAAACAGGCAGAAGGTGCAGAAGAAGAGCAGAAGCGGGGATGGGGACAGCGCAGACAAACTGGAGTGTGGCACATGCGGAAAACTCTTCTCCAACATCCTCATTTTAAAGAGCCACCAGGAACATGTGCATGGGCAGTTTTTTCCATGCGGGGCCCTAGAAAAGTTTGCTCGTCAGTACAGGGAGGCCTATGACAAACTGTATCCAATTTCGCCATCTTCCCCGGAAACGCCCCCGCCGCCGCTGCCACCCGCGCCGCTGCCTCCGGCTCCCCCACAGCCGCCCTCCATGGGGCCTGGGAAGATCCCCAGCACCATGTCGGCCCCTCTGCAAGCCCCGCCACCCACGCCACCACCACCCCCTCCACCGCCACCGCCCCCGCCACCACCCCCACCGCCCCCTCCATCTGCTCCCCCGCAGGTCCAGCTGCCCGTTTCCCTTGACCTTCCCCTCTTCCCTTCCATCATGATGCAGCCTGTGCAGCACCCTGCACTCCCACCCCAGTTGGCCCTGCAGCTGCCCCAGATGGACGCGCTGTCCGCGGACCTCACTCAGCTCTGCCAGCAGCAGCTCGGCTTAGACCCCAACTTCCTAAGGCATTCGCAGTTCAAACGCCCACGGACGAGAATCACGGATGATCAGCTGAAAATACTGAGGGCTTACTTCGACATCAATAATTCTCCGAGCGAAGAACAGATCCAGGAGATGGCTGAGAAATCCGGCCTCTCGCAGAAGGTCATCAAGCACTGGTTCCGAAACACACTGTTTAAGGAACGGCAGAGAAACAAGGATTCGCCTTACAACTTCAGTAACCCGCCCATCACGGTTCTGGAGGACATCCGGATTGACCCGCAGCCCTCATCCTTAGAACATTACAAATCCGAGGCCTCATTCAGTAAGAGGTCTTCTCGAACGCGGTTCACTGACTATCAGCTTAGGGTTCTGCAAGACTTCTTTGACACCAACGCTTACCCAAAAGATGACGAGATCGAACAACTTTCCACCGTTCTCAATCTCCCAACCCGGGTCATTGTCGTGTGGTTCCAGAATGCTCGCCAGAAAGCACGGAAGAGTTATGAGAATCAGGCAGAAACTAAGGATAATGAGAAACGAGAACTCACCAACGAACGGTACATTCGAACCAGCAACATGCAGTACCAGTGTAAAAAGTGCAATGTGGTATTCCCCAGGATCTTTGACTTGATCACACACCAGAAGAAGCAGTGTTACAAGGATGAGGATGATGACGCTCAAGACGAAAGCCAGACTGAAGACTCCATGGATGCCACCGACCAGGTGGTGTACAAGCATTGCACAGCATCCAGCCAGACGGACGCAGCCAAAAACGCTGCTGCCCCGGCGGCAGGGTCTGGCTCTGGGGCAAGTACCCCTCTGATTCCGTCACCCAAACCAGAACTTGAGAAGACATCTCCCAAACCTGAATACCCACCAGAAAAGCCAAAGCAGAGTGACCCCTCCCCCACTTCCCAAAGCACCAAACCAGCCCTGCCGTTAGCATCGACGTCCTCAGACCCACCGCAGGCCTTGGCAGCTCAGCCCCAGCCCCCCAAACAAACCCAGCTCATTGGAAGACCTTCATCAGCCTCCCAGACCCCGGTCCCTTCCAGCCCCCTGCAGATTTCCATGACTTCTCTCCAGAACAGTCTACCTCCACAGTTACTGCAGTACCAGTGTGACCAGTGCACCATTGCCTTTCCAAGCCTGGAACTCTGGCAGGAGCACCAGCACGTGCACTTCCTTGCTGCTCAGAATCAGTTCCTCCACTCCCCGTTCCTGGAGAGGCCCATGGACATGCCCTACATGATCTTCGACCCCAACAACCCACTCATGACTGGACAGCTGCTGGGTGGCTCTCTCTCACAGATGCCACCTCAGACCGGGTCCTCCCATACCCCGGCCCCTGCCACTGTGGCTGCTTCTCTGAAAAGAAAACTGGACGATAAAGAAGACACCAATGGCAGCGAAAAGGAGGGAGGGAACAGCGGTGAGGACCAGCACCGGGACAAACGCCTGAGGACGACCATCACCCCCGAGCAGCTGGAGATCCTCTACGAAAAGTACCTGCTGGATTCCAACCCCACGCGGAAAATGCTTGATCACATCGCGCGCGAAGTGGGGCTGAAGAAGAGAGTCGTGCAAGTCTGGTTCCAGAACACCCGGGCCCGAGAGAGGAAGGGCCAGTTCCGGGCAGTGGGGCCAGCCCAGTCCCACAAACGGTGCCCCTTCTGCCGAGCCCTGTTCAAGGCCAAGTCGGCCCTGGAGAGCCACATCCGCTCTCGGCACTGGAACGAGGGGAAGCAGGCGGGTTACAGCTTGCCCCCGAGCCCCCTGATACCAGCAGAAGATGGGGGCGAAAGCCCACAGAAGTACATTTATTTCGATTATCCGTCTCTGCCGCTAACGAAGATCGATCTGTCCAGCGAGAATGAACTGGCTTCGACGGTGTCAACACCTGTGAGTAAAACAGCGGAGCTGTCACCGAAGAACCTGCTCAGCCCTTCTTCTTTTAAAGTGGAGTGCCCTGAGGATGTCGAGAACTTGAACGCCCCTTCTGCTGAGGCTGGGTACGATCAAAACAAAACCGATTTTGACGAGACGTCATCAGTGAATACGGCAATCAGCGACGCCACCACCGGTGATGAGGGCAACGCAGAGATGGAGAGCACTACGGGAAGCTCCGGGGACGTTGCGAAGCCGGCTTTGTCTCCGAAGGAGCCAAAAATGCTCGACGCCTTGCCCAAAGCAGCGACCACACCCACCCCGGAGGTCTGCGATGAAAAATTTCTCTTTTCTCTCACGAGCCCCTCAATGCATTTCAATGATAAAGACGGTGACCATGACCAAAGCTTTTATATCACGGATGACCCCGACGACAATGCCGACCGCAGTGAAACGTCCAGCATTGCTGACCCGAGTTCCCCCAATCCTTTTGGGTCCAGCAATCCTTTTAAATCCAAAAATAATGACCGACCAGGTCACAAGCGTTTCAGAACCCAAATGAGCAATCTCCAACTCAAGGTCCTCAAAGCCTGCTTTAGCGACTACCGAACTCCCACCATGCAGGAATGTGAGATGCTGGGGAATGAGATCGGCCTGCCCAAACGCGTGGTCCAAGTGTGGTTCCAAAATGCGAGGGCCAAGGAGAAGAAATTTAAAATTAACATAGGGAAGCCTTTCATGCTCAATCAGAGCAGCACCGAGGGCGCCAAACCAGAGTGTATGCTGTGTGGGGTGAAGTACTCTGCCCGTCTGTCCATCAGAGATCACATTTTCTCCAAGCAGCACATTTCAAAAGTGAGGGAGACCGTTGGGAGCCAGCTTGATCGAGAGAAAGATTACTTGGCCCCGACCACCGTTCGGCAGCTAATGGCACAGCAAGAACTCGATCGGATAAAGAAAGCTTCAGACGTGCTGGGCTTAGCTGTGCAGCAGCCAAGCACGATGGACAGCAGTGCCCTCCACAGCATCAATCTGCCAGCAGCCTACCCGGGACTCCCTGGCCTTCCTCCCGTTCTCCTCCCTGGAATGAATGGTCCGCCTTCCTTGCCCGGATTCCCACAAAATTCAAACAGTAAGTTGTTTGAAGGTGAATCAGTCTGATTCATTAGTTAATACTAGACAGCTGATCACATGTAACCAAGAACAGGGTGCATTCGGATCTCTTTTCAGTAAGGGAAGCTATTAAATTATTTGAGGTATATGCCATATTGGCCATAATTAATAACCAGGTCAGTCAGCCTGAACGAATGCAGAAAAATAAAGACTAGGTCGATCACAGCATTGTCTCAGAAATATATCTATTATTTATATCATTAAATCTTTGTCTTAGTAAGATTCCTTTTATATGCTTATATCAGTACTAATTATTGTACATATTAAGAAAGTGAAGCATTAAAAAGTAGATCTATTGGTATCTTAATTTATGTTCTTGCCAAGGAACACGGGTTTTTTGGTTTGGGTGGTGGTAGTGGTGGTGGTTTTTGTTTGTTTGCTTGTTGATTGGTTGGTTTTTCCATAAGTGCTAGGAAGTTCAAAAGCTAAGGGCCTTCTAGCCACAGAAATTGACCCTCATCACACCTAGCAGGTAATAAAGCTTATGTTTAAAGTTTAACTACTAACAGTAAGACTTCTAGGATCATTTGTAATTTGGCATTACTCTGAGATTTTGATTTTTCTAACATCCATTGCTGCTTGTTATTTAAATTTACAACCTTAGAAATATATTAATAGCACACCGTGCCCTTCTAATCCTGCTCCAGCCAAAACCTGTAGTGAAGTCATAACAAAATTGTAAAGCTGTTTGAGGCAACCCCAGATGATGAATCCAATTGTGTATTCATCAAGAGAAATGTAATTTGTGCATTTTCGAATTTACGAATAAGTGTAAGGATCTAATTATATTAGGTTGAAAAAATTGAATGCAGTGTGCTAGACAGTCACAAAGCCAAACATATTACCAATGTTGACTGTTTAATAGGTTAAATGAAAGTTGTATATTTTCTAGAATAGGGAAAAATGGTTCTTTTATCATTTTTTTTAGGTTTTAGTTTTCAAATTAACAGTGACTTTTTTTCCCTTTTAAAAGGAAATTTTGACATTCTAAAGAGATTTATCAAGAATGAACTGATTATATTTCTAGAAAATTTCCAAAACACATAGGAGAGCTTCTTTTACACAAATTGGACTTCTACATAAATGTTAGACTTTTCAATTTCACCCTTTCTTCTTAAAACCAGACTTGACGTGTGACCCTAGAAAGATATTTCTATTTTAACTTTTAGCTCGGGAGACATGAAAACAATGACATAGAATGGCCTCTTGGCCACTGCCAGCTCTTCTGGCCCCCTGTCCTATTACTCATTGGCATTAGAGAGAAGCAGAAAGGATCCGCACACATAAAGGACATCCCCAAGATCATATCTGCAGTGCCCCTTCCTCTTACTGTCACTCCGACTACCTCACCCCTTATAAGACTTAGAGCTTAATAATCTGACTATTTTGGGGGGCCTTAAATATTAGAGCTACAATGACATGTTTTATCTGTATGTTTTAATTGACAGATGTCATTGTTTAAGAATAATGCAATGGCTGATTTTTTAGCATGTGAATATATTAGCTTTCTAGTCTCATTTTATTTATCACTGTGATTATTAATTGACACACAGAAAAATGTCTTACGTGGAAAAACTCTTATGATCAATTATATAAAATAAAGTTTTTCCACATAATGCCTAATGTGAAAAACTCTATGAAGTTATGTATATTTTAGTTATATAAAATGTTATATAAAACAGTAAAATTTAATATTTTACATGCACTAAGAACAGTTCAGGTATCTGGGATTGATGCTGTCCAGGTAGTCACCCCCCTAAATAGTGGTCAAAGCATCTTGTTTTTTTCTCCACTGGATCAGAAGGAGGCCTTTGATTGGACAATGTGGTCCTTCGCTGACTGCCTTTCTGGTGTGCAGCTGGTACTCAGAGAACAGATATGACTGGAAGTGAGAAGGGAGGAGACAGAAGATGTTACGAAATACTTAAACAACCTCACCTTCCTCCTCATTCTGCTCCCCATAAATATCATCGCCCTCCCCCATGAGATGCAGGCCCTATTCACAGCTCAGAGTTGCAGGACGATGTCAGAGGCAGGCTCTCCTTGGTGGCAGCATCTTCAAATGCACCAGGCGCTAAGGAACTCATCCAGCACTAGGTGTGTCTGTTGCTTTATTAAATCGTGGACCAAAATAGACCAAGAGTATTATTAAGAGAAAAAGTCTGTGAACCTACCTACTGCAATTCACCAGTTCTCTTGAATTAGTCTTTTTGTTTGCAATAGATGTTAAAAATTAGCACAGCAGAGGAACCAGCAGGAAGGCATGGGAGAGCCTGAGTTCCCACACCTCCAGTTCACTTCCATTTTAGGTTGACTTACCTGCAGTGGATAATGCTGACTATTTTAGCTATCTCATGGGCTGAAGCTACGGTTCTCCATCTTTTCGTCATCATCTTTCTACTGTAATGTTTTTCATCAAATAAATACCTCCTCTGCTTTACGAGAGAAACAGACACACCAGTTAGGTAAAACAAAAGGAGAAAATCACTTCATAAGTAGAATATTTCTGTATTTCTCACATACTCTGGGTTCTTGCAATAGTTTATATGAATAAACTTTTGAGAATATGACATGTTCATCTTGGGCCCATTTTAATGGGACTTAGCTAAAGATAGTGTTCATTTAAAACCTATCCTGTCCCTTTGAAGGCAGATTTGAAGGTTTTAATCCCAAGGACTCACTGCAAAGGGATGCCACTGAATCTGAGGTGTACTGTGAAGTAATAAATCTGATTCCAAAGGCTACACCCCAAAATCAACTTAATTGCAATGTACATGTTCAGTTCGAGTATTTTTCAAACTCTAAATTTCCTGATTTAAATATTTTTTTTTTTATTTCTTTTTGGGTGGCATTGCTATTTTGCTTTATCAGCTTTAATGCTCGCAAAACTTTCTTACCTCACTCCCAAGAAATCTTCAAATTATTTAGTCTTTCAAAATCATGAAGAAGCCCCATTCAAAGGCTGATATATAGCATATGTGCCTGCTTCCTGAGCAGTGGCCCAGCCCTGTGTGCAGTTATCACTTCTTAGAATTCCTCATTTTTTAACAAAATGAATTATTTTCTGCTTAAAATTATTTCATCTCTCTCTTTTCCTATCATGATCATGTAAAAAAAGGGAAAGTGGCAGTAGAAAATTTCATGCCTGGATACCCAGAAAAAATTAGAAACCTTTAAATTTACATTTTTATCCTTTAGGGTGTTAGCTTCATTTGGCATTTTGCTCAAGATGATTCGAAAAATAACTTGATTTTCTGTTAACACATTTACTGTATCATTTTAAGCAGTGTGTGATTTTTACATGTGTCATTAGTGTTTAGAAAGACTGGCTAACCCATTTTCCTTAAATGGAACTTCAAAACATGCCTTTTGCATTTTTCTCATACTTCGAGGTAATTTACTAGCACATTTGGGGTAAATCTAGATAACAGTAAGTCTTTAATAATTTTATCACAATTGTCTTTGGCCCTGTGTACATAATTAGTTTTATTTTTCACCTCAAAAATAAATTTTCCCTCTGAGAGACCTAGATCAAAGAAACCTGGGGAAGAGGAACCACATGTAAGTTATTGTGACACAAGCACTTTTTCTGAAAGCATTACTTTTGGGAATAGGCAGCTGTTTCAGAGAAACAAAACCGAACAAAATGATGGTAGTTTTAGATTATCAGTACATAAACCTTAATCTTTCAGTGAAATTTCAAAGAATTTTAAAGAATTCAAAGAGTAGGAGTTAGGTAACAGGAGAGAATATATCTTCTGCATTGTGATTACCGTTCAGTTTTTCTCTTCTATTACTGGTTTTCCTGTATCAGTGAACTACTGAACTTTTGACTATACATTTTTACAGGGCTGTGTCTTCTACTCGTAGGCCCGATGTACATGGTTCAGTATTCTTAGTATTTCTTCTCTGAAATTTTTTCTTTAACAGCTGATTATTTAACTCTGCTTACTCCTCAAGATGCTGAGTTCCTGGAAATCCCTTAATAGTATTTGACTACAGTAGTTGGGACTTTAGAAGAATACTGAGGTCTTCTAAAGATGTCCTTACATCACTGTATGACCTGTTGATAAGAATCTGTAGACCGCATATGGTGGGAAAGCCTAGTCAACAGTTAATTGATCCATCTTGCTTTCTAACTACCATTGCTGTTTTCTGAAGTCTCTTAGTTCCTTAAAATCTCTCTTGTCTTAAATTTTCATGTCACAGAGATATGTGATTTCTTTCGATTTGGTGGGGACAGTGGGGAGGAAACCAGTAGAAGAGGGTGCTATTATTGAATATGAAGTCTCATGATACTAGACTTAAAATTAATGTTAGCTTTACAAGTAGACCAAAGAACCTGACTGCCAACATAGTGTCATTCTAACAAGACAAAGAAGGCTCTTTTGTCCTTAGAGAAGCTTCTTCCACCTGAATCACTCATGCCTGAAATCCTGTAATTAGATGGTAATTCCTTTGACTTAATGCATTGTCCTCTGTTAAATGGAAAATAATCTAGGATATCAAATCATAATACCATAATGGGAAGAAACCTCAAGTTATTGAATCTAGTATATATTAAGCCTTTTCAGAATTATCTTTGGTTCTTGCTTGCAAATAAAATTTTATGGGGAGGCAAGGAGAAAGAAGATGAAGATATACTAGGCATAGTAGTGTAGAAAGAAAGACAAGGGAGTTGAGGCTCTGGGCCCCCAAAAGGGACTCTATTACCTAACAGTTTTCTCTAGGGCCAAGTCTGAGTCCCAGGAACCAAGAGGTCTATCATGCTAAATTGGATTAAAGATTGGGGAATTTACTCATTCATTTCCACCATATTCCTTGTGAAGCTTAAGCCATTTTCATTTAATGTTATTTCAAACGTGCCAGCCATTTTTCTGAAAAATGTTCATAGTGTTATCGGTTTCCCCCAGAAATACAATGTTAATTTCAAGGAATTTTATCTTTCTATTCATCTTGAATATTTGCAGGTTCAATTTTCTTTAAAAAAAATGGAATTTTTATCATCTGTCCCCCACTTACTGGGAGGATTTTGGGACACTATTTTCTAACATGATGGATATTCCTTAGAGACTATTACTGAAACAACCACAGAACTTATTTCAAAGCAGATTGGAGAAGAGTTAGGTGTGGTAAGGTTAAAAATAAGTGCAGCCAGTGATAAACTAGGCTAATTGACAGTACTAATGATGAGGGTCAAGTTGAGAATGATGTTGAAGACTTGCTGAGTATCTTCAGTGCTAAGCCTAAAAACAGCTTTCACAGCTAGGTGACAACCAATTAAGAAACTAAAGTTTTTTTTTTTTTCTTCCTTGCTACACAGCTAGATGCATGTAGCTTTTGTGTCACTTTTTTTTCACTTTTTCTTTTTTTTTTTTTTAATGCCCGAATGTTGCATGTTCTCATGGAGGTAAGACTTTGTCCGATATTAAAAAGATGATTGTCTTAAATCTGTGATCATTCTGTCTATAGCTATGCACTAATCAATTAAACTTCATTTCCCTTCTGGTGAATTCTTCCATCAGCCCATCAGGCCTCCATCACAGTGCTTGTCACGATCACTTGGTAGCGATCCTTGTCTCAGTCAAGAATGAACTACCACCCATCCAGTCTGTTCCTTTTGCGGTCAAGTTTATCTGCCCCTAATAACATTTTCAGAGAAGGCAAAGACTTCTACAAGTCTCTTTTCTATCCTGAGCTGTCATTTAGTTTCTTCCCCAACTATCCAGCTCATAAAAATAGTTTTGTAATAAGTTATTACGAGCTACTACATTAGATTGGGGACTTGACACCCAGTGAAGATCCCTTGTGTTCTGATAGGAGTATGCGGTACTCCACATTTGTCTGCTGCTGAACATGGAGTTCCTCTTCTCTAATAAGGCGAGAATCGCTTTTTGCATACTACAAGCAAATCTTGAAGAAGCATCATGTTTTCGGGGTGGTACAATTGAGTTAATATATTTAATCCCTATCAAGCACTCTGTTAGTGGAATTGTCAGGGTAGGAAGGGGTGGCTTCATGTGCCCCCCCTTAGAAATGAAATGATGCCTGATGGCTCAGACGTGGTCAGCAACAGCTGTGACTTTTTTATGTCCTCAATGATCGTTCACTATTGCTATTTAATTAGCTTATCACCTTCTCTATTCGATGTAATAAATGTATTTTTCTACTAGAACTCAGGCAGACATATTTTATTTTCTTTGATAGCTAATTACTTTCTGTGAGTGTGGTAATTATGAGACTTCTAAGTGAAGACGAGTGGGCCGGCCTCCCCAGAGGTAGAGCAA